>CAUYRH010061860.1:0-12447 GCA_963574655.1 Perodicticus potto
GGACGCCTGTAGTCCCAGCTACTCGGGAGGCGGAGGCAAGAGAATCGCTTAAGCCCAAGAGCTGGATGGTGCTGTAAGCTGTGACACCACAGCACTCTACCAACGCCAACAAAACAATGAGACAACCTGAATGAGAGTCTAAAAATAAAAAAAAAATAGCCGGCCATTGTGGCGGGCACCTGTAGTCCCAGCTACTTGTGAGGCTGAGGCAGGAGAACTGCCTAAGCCCAAGAGCTGGAGGTTGCTGGGAGCTGTGATGCCACAGCCCTCTACTGAGGGCAAAAAAGTGAGACTCTGTCTCTTAAAAAGAAACAAGAAAACTATTCTACCATCCCTAAGAGCTGATAGATATTTGGCAAATCACAGAAAAAGTTGGACCTCTATTCGAAACAGAGCTATGCATATAATTTCCTTTTCCTGGATTACATTTATTTGGGAGTTTTTTCAGTCATTTCATTTCATTATTTCATTTCATCATTTCATTTCATTTCATTTCATTTCATTGCATTGCATTGCATTATTATTTCATTTCATTATCATTTCATTTCATTTCTTCCTTATTTCATTATTTCATTTCATTTCATTTTTTCATTTCATTATTTCATTTCACTTCATTTCATTATTTCATTTCACTTCATTTCACTTTTTCATTTTTTCATTTCATTATTTTCTATTTTATTTTATTTATTTCATTTCATTTATATATATATTTATTTTATTTTATTTTATTTTATTTTATTTTATTTTATTTTATTTTGCTTAAGCAGGCCCAATCAGATTTGAACCTCCCAGCCCTGGTGCATAGGGCCAGTGCTCTAACTTCTGAGCTACAGTCACCCAGCCAATTTGGGAGTTTTTCTTGAGAACTGCCAATTTGACATGTAAGACAAATATCCCAATTAATATTCAAACTGAGGGGAAAAACTGGGAAGTTAAAGGGGAAAATTACTGCACATGAAATTAAAAAAACAACGAATACTTTGCCTACCTCACTGAGGTGGAATAGTGTGCATCAACAGATGGCAAGGAGGGCCTCAGCCACACGTGGTGTGGACTCCAGGGCAGGATTCACACGTGGAGGCATGTCTCCTGAGGGGGACCCCAGCCACACGTGGTCTGGTCCCCACAGAGCCCGATTCATCCCCACCCTGGGCTGGGAGTGCGCACTGGGGCGTTGGACCTTGACAGTGCGGTGCCCCCTCCGTGTGGGGGTGCAGCTGCCCCACAAGCGGCCTCCTCTGCACCCGGGATCCCCATCAGCTCAGCGGCAGCTCTGGCGTCTGGCTGGGCTGGGTCAAACCGTCTGCCACGCAAATCCCAAAGACTGGATGCTCGGTTCCAGGGAGCCCTGACCGGGAAGCAGCAGCTCAGCCTCACGGAGCGGCCCAGAAAGGTTGCCCCGCCGAGGAGGGGCTGATCCGGGCTCTCCGAGGCCAGGCTGGGTGCACAGCACGTCCCAGGTCTCGCGCAGGTGAGTTCCGCAGACCCGTCGGTGGGGCCAGGCTTGTGTTCTGGTAAAGCCGTGAGCCGAGCGTGGCGGCCGTGCTTCTCCACGTTTGCTGTCCTCGAGCAGAGCTGGACCTTCCTCTCAGAGCAAGTGCCCGTCGGTGGGGCCAGGCTGCTGCAGCCGATGACACCGCGGGGTGCGCGACTGGCTCTCCCTTGTCTGTCCGCGTAGACCCGGGAAAAGCTGAACAAATTTCTGGAAGGAGTAAGTGCAGGCCCCTCAGGGGGTTCTGTGCGCCGCCCCCCCCCGCCGCCCCCATACACACACACAGTGAGCGGCCCGCTCTTGGCGTCTGCAAGGAGCCAGCTGGTGCGGGGCGTCTTCCGCCCGGACTCGTGGACCTCACGTTCTCAGGCCTGGTGGGGCTTAGGGGGGCCCTGCGCCTTCCGCCTGGTATCTGGCATCAACGGTTCTCATAAGCATCGAGACCCCTGGGTTTTCAGAGGACGGTCAACTTTCTCCTCAGCAGGCACCCTCGGGTGATGGTCATCACCTGCAGCCTGCGAGCTGTTCCGAATAAACAGGATCAGCCCGAGTCACACCTCCTGAGACCCTGTGACTCCAGAGTAGTTTGTCCTGGAACCACCGACGGCCTGTCAGTCATTTTACACGACGGACGTGAAGTGTAGACAAGAGCTGCTCACCCGTGATCTTGACTTCCTCTGCTCGGCTTTTTAAGTTTAAGAGTGTAAACTACTTTTGAAATTATTTTCAAGCCTCCAAAGATTACATAAAAGGTAAAAAAGTGAAGTAAACTCAAATTACATGGAGGCATTATAATCTTTTCCCTGTCATGTTCCCAGCACCCCAACCTTCCATCTTAGCATGTGGAGGGTCCATGGTGAACCCTCCACAAGCTAATTTTGTCAGGTGGAACACAGGCTGGGTGTCAGTATCCATGGTGACTGCCGTAATATCAGCATGACAGTAATACCAACTGCTGGCATCTATTAAAAGTGACTAAGCTTCTAAAATTTGGTTAAGTAACGTGCAACCTGTTCTGCTGTGCTCAGTAGACGGGGAAGGAGGAGGACTGGGTGTGAGTGAGAACAACAGAGATTTTCGTGTAGGGGAGGAAAGATTGTTTTCTTTTCTTTTTTTTTTTTATTTTGAGACAGAGCCTCAAACTGTCACCCTGGACTGAGTGCCATGGCATCACAGCTCACAGCAACCTCCAATTCCTGGGCTCAAGCGAGTCTCTTGCCTCCGCCTCCCAAGTAGCTGGGACTACAGGCGCCCGCCACAACGCCTGGCCATTTTTTGGTTGCAGCCGTCATTGTTTGGCGGGCCGGGCTGGATTCGAACCCGCCAGCTCAGGTGTAGGTGGCTGGCGCCTGAGCCCATTGAGCCACAGGCGCTGAGCCAGGAAAGATTGTTTTCTTATCCATTTTGCTATAAGCTCCTATAACAAAAGATGACAAAAGAAAAGCATACAAAAAATTTTTTGTCTTTTTATTTTTTTGAGACAGAGTCTTACTTTGTCACCCTGGGTAGAGTGGCATGGCAAGCTCCAGCAAGCTCCAGCTCTTGGGCTTAAGCGATTCTCTTGCCTCAGCCTCCTAAGTAGCTAGGACTACAGGCGCCCGCCACAACGCCAGGTTATTTTTTGTTGCCGTTTGGCCGTGCCCAGTTTGAACCCTCCACCCTCGGTATATCGGGCTGGCCCCCTACTCACTGAGCAACAGGTGCTGCCCCATTTTTGGGCAGTGCCTGTGGCTCAGTGGGTAAGACACAGCCCCATGTACTGAGGGTGGTGGGTTCAAACCCAAACCTGGCCAAACTGCAACAAAAGAAAATAGCCAGGTGTTATGGCCGGTGCCTGTAGTCCCAGCTAATCCGGAGGCTGAGGCAAGAGAATTGCCTAAGCCCAAGAGCTGGAGGTTGCTGTGAGCTGTGATGCCACCGTACTCTACTGAGGGTGATAAAGTTAGACTGTGTCTCTAAAAAAAAATAAAAATAAGTCAATGGTAAGTTTTATGTGACAGAAGCCTTCAAAGAAATGAAGACCCAAAGAAACATGTATTTTTATGCTTCTGTTTGATGAGGAATCGACAGTCACACAGAAGTGTGATTGGACATGGGGGTATGATCTAATGCTAAACTAGGGGAGGATTAACCAAGGTCTGTTAAGATTCTTCTCTGTGTCAGGCGTATTCAGGGATGAGGGTATTTCTTTCCTCTGGCTATCTGGAGGTTCCTCCCGGGTGAAAGTTTCATGACTTGTTTTAGAGGAGAAGGGTGAGGGGAAATGAATGTGATCTTCCTGCTCCTGGTGGTTCCCCACATGCCATGGTACCATATTTTGGAGTAACATGTTCTGAACCCCATCATTAGCATCCAAAGAGCAACATGGGAGCTAATTTTTCTAAGGCATTTTCTAAACCCTACTTGTGTCAATGGGGTGTGTGAGTTGTATAAACTTTCAACTACCACTTCCCTTCTCCTATCTATGTCTAATAACTTTTCCTGAATATTCTGTGTTTTTTTGGGGGGGGGGGGAGGCTTATTCTCTTGCTCAGGCTAGCGTGCCATGGCATCAGCCTCACTCCTAGCAACCTCAAACTCCTGGTCTCAAGGTCAAATGATCCTCCTGCCTCAGCCTCCCCAGGAGCTGGGACTACAGACACCTATCACAATACCTGGCTAATTTTTCTTTTTTCCTTTTTTTTTTTTTTTTTTTTTAAGTAGAGACGGGGTATTTTTCTTGCTCAGGCTGCTCTGAACTCCTGAGTTCAAGCAATTCTCCAGCTTTGACTTCCCAGAGTGCTAGCATTACAGGTGTGAGCCACCATGCCCAATCTAAATATTCCCTTCTCAATTTCAGGCTCTTTCATTTCCTACCACTCAATCTCCTGTCTCTATTCACTTGGTATTATTTTTCCAGAACTCTTGGCTCTTCTTGTTTCTGTCCCTAGTAGTGCATGCAGGGCTGGCTCTGTGGGCATATAGCCTGTGCTGCTGCTCCACACTTAGAAAGACTGTGTGTTTGATTTCTTTTTTTTTTTCTTCTTCTTCTTTTTGTTTTTAGAGACAGAGTCTCACTTTATCATCCTCAGTAGAGTGCCTTGGCGTCACAGCTCACAGCAACCTCCAACTCCTGGGCTTAGGCGATTCTCTTGCCTCAGCCTCCCTAGTAGCTGGGACTACAGGTGCCCACCGGAATGCCTGGCTATTTATGTTGCTGTTGTTGTAGTTTGGCCGGGCTGGCTTCACACCCGCCACCCTCGGTATATGGGGCTGGTGACCTACCTATTGAGCCACAGGTGCCACCCAAGTGTTTGATTTCTTTTTCTTTTATTTTTTCATTATTATTATTTTTAAATTTTAGAATATTATGGGGATACACATATTTTGGTTACATAATTTTGCTTTTGTGCTCTTAAAAGTCAAAGTTATAAGTGTCCCTTCACCTAGAAAGTGTACATTGTACCTGTTGGGTCTATTTACCCAATCTCCTTCTCCCCCCCACCTACTTAATTTCCTTTGAATTTTCCTTCCATACGGGCACTTAAATATTGATCACCTAGTTCCAAGTTAGTATTGAGTACATGTGGTGCTTGTTTTTCCAGTCTTGTAATACTCCACTTAGAAGAATGGTCTCTAGTTCCACTCAGGTTGTTACAAAAGATACTAGATCGCCATGTTTTTTATGGCTGAGTAGTACTCCATGGTATACATGTACCACATTACATTAATCCCATGTATTGGTGGGCACTTGGGTTGTTTCCACATCTTTGTAATTCGGAATTGCGCTGCAATAAACATTTGAGTGCAAATCATTTTTATATAATGTCTCCTCCCCTTTGAGTAAAAACCTAATAGAGAGATCAAATGATAGGTCTTCTTTTACTTCTTTGAGGTATCTCCACATTCCTTTCCACAGAGGTTGTACTAGTTTGCAGTCTCTGTGTGTTTGACTTAATGCTTCTGTTTTTACTGTCTTGGAATTCTTTTCTGTTTGTCTGTTATAAAAGAAGACAGAGTCTTATTATGTTGCCCAAGCTAACCTGGAACTCTTGGGCTCAAGCGATTCTTCCACCTCCGCCTCCCGAGCTGGGCCTGCAGGTATGTGACATCTCACCCAGTTCCATCTTGACATTCTTAATAAAGAAGGTATGTTTTCATTTCACACTGGGCCCCAGAAATTATTCAGCCAGCCCCAAATGTGTGCATGGATGGATGGATGTTCGAGGTGTATGTTTAGAGTCTGGTAATTGGTGGCAGGTGAAGCAAGGAAAGATCATTGAGGGAAGAGACAACTTGTTAGGCAGTGAAATTTGTTCTTTTGTATGAATAACTGGAAGCTGACCAATGTATATAATCTAATCCACATAATCTATTGAAAGTGCAGGTAAAGGCTTTGAAAATATGGATTTTTAATTTGGCTCATCTCCAAGGGAGAAATGTGAGACCAGTTATGGACTCAAAATAGGAATAGGTTGGGTTTCAGGGATTGAGCCCACTCCTAACAAATTTCACCATCACAGACAAACAGATTTTTGTTTTTCTAAATCATTGTTGAGGATGGGTGTGTTGGCTCACACCTGTAATCCTATCACTCTGGGAGGCGGAAGTGGGAGGATCACTTGAGCTCAGGAGTTTAAAACTAGCCGAGCAATGGCTCCTGTAGCTCAATGGGCTAAGGTGCCAGCCACGTACACCTGAGCTGGCGGGTTCGAATCCAGCCTGGGCCCGCCAAACAATGACGGCTGCAACCAAAAAATGGCCGGGCGTTGTGGCGGACGCCTGTGGTCCCAGCTACTTGGGAGGCGGAGGCAAGAGACTCGCTTGAGCCCAGGAATTGGAGGTTGCTCTGAGCTGTGATGCCACACAGCTCACAGCAACCTCCTGTGTGCTGGCACTCTCTCCAGGGTGACAGCTTGAGGCTCTGTCTCAAAAAAAAAAAACTAGCCCAAACAAGACATTGTGGTGGGCACCTATAGACCCAGCTACTTGGGAGGCGGAGGCAGGATGATCACTTGAATCCAGGACTTTGAGGTTGCTGTGAGCCAGGTTGAGGCCACAGCACTCTAGCCTGTGCAACAAAGTGAGAGTCTGTCCCCCCAAAAATAAATAAATAAATTGTAGTTGCAGTTCCTAAGCACACAGGCCAGGAATGGCCCAGGTGATGAAATGACTATTCAGCAAGAATTATTTATCAAGTATTCAACAGGAATTATTACTTTTTGGTTTGTTTTTTTGTAGAGACAGAGTCTTACTTTAACACCCTCAGTAGAGTGCCGTGGCGTCACACAGCTCACAGCAACCTGCAGCTCCTGGGCTTAGGCGATTCTCTTGCCTCAGCCTCTCGAGTAGCTGGGACTACAGGCGCCCGCCACAACACCTGGCTATTTTTCTGTTAAGAATTATTATTATTGTTATTATTGTTGTTAGGCTCAGAATGGTATTTTATTTCTTTTTCTTCTTTTTTTTTTACATATACATGTGTTTATTAGGTTTCCACTTTTTGCCTTCACAAAATTAAAAAGGCTAAAAATTTAATAACAATAACAATGTTTAAGATAAGGACTAGAAACAAAAAACTGGTAAAGAACAAATGAAGATAAATACATTCAGAAAAGAAATCAGACAATTGCTGCATTGAAATATTAAGCAATAATAATAATGCAAAGAAAATTGCAACATTCACGTTGTCAAATAAGAGTATGTCTATTATAGAATGCTTTGACAGGAATTATTTATCAAGAGGATCTCTAAAAAAAAAGATGTATATACTTTTTTTTTTTTTGAGACAAAAGTCTCACTCTGTCATCAGGTGCCCACTACAATGCCTGGCTAATAGGGGCCTGGCTCTGGCTGAGGCTGTTCTCTCAAACTCCTAAACTCAGGCAATCTTCCCACCTTGGCCTCCCAGAGTGCTAGGATTACAGGTGTAAAGGAAACAAGTTCTTTCAATATAAACTTTTTTTTTTTTTTTTGAGACAGAGTCTCACTTTATTGCCCTTGGTAGAGGGCTGGGGTGTCACAGCTCACAGCAACCTCCAACTCCTGGGCTTAGGTGATTCTACACCCGGCTATTTTTTTGTTGCAGTTTGGAGGGGGCCAAGTTCAAACCTGCCACCCTCGGTATATGGGGCTGGCACCCTACCCACTGAGCCACAGGCGCTGCCCTCAATATAAACTTATAATAATTTTTTTTTTTTTTGAAATAGAGTTGTACTTTGTTGCCTGGGTTAGAGAGCAGTGGCATCATTGTAGTTCACTGCAACATTAAACTCCTGGGCTCAAGCAATCCTCCCACCTCAGCCTCCCAAAGCGCTGGCATTACAGGCCTGAGCCACTGGGCCCAGCTATAATAAAATTCTATTATACAATGTTCATAACTGCAGACTCGGCTCCTGTTCAGCCTTACCTGCCTCTCCCTCTCATCCACCCTCATTGCCCAGTGGAACGCAGATGCCATGACACTGAACCTTTGCACAAGCTCTTGGCTGTCCAGAAAAGCCCTTATTGTTAATTTTTTCCATGCCGGGTGTGGTGGTGGGTGCCTGTGGTCCCAGCTACTTGGGAGGCTGAGGCAAGAGAATCGCCTAAGCCCAGGAGTTGGAGGTGAGCTGTGTGATGCCATGGCACTCTGCCAAGGGCGATAAAGTAAGACTCTGTCTCTACAAAAAAAAAAGAATTGTGACCCCAACCCAGAAGTGACTAAACACGAGATGATTTCTACACCACTATAATTTTGTCCCAAACCTGACCAATTAGCAAACTCTATTGCCTATCCTTTGCCCACCAAACTATCTTTAGAAATCCCATCTCCCAAATTCTCAGAGAGGCAGATTTGAGAAATTTCTTCCATCTTCCCCCTTAGTTCTTTGGAATTAAACCCTTTCTCCGTTGCAGCTCTGAGTGCCTCATTATATTTCGCCTAGTCTGTTCTGTGAGCACCACAACCCCAGCTGAACACCATCACAAGGAAACTAGAAACACTCCAGAAAGGAGACTTTTCACTTTGTACTTTTTATAATTTTAATTTTTTTTTTGAGACAGAGTCTCACTATGTCACTCTGGGTATAGTGCCATGGCATCACATCTCACAGCAACCTCAAACTCTTGGGCTTGAGTGATTCTCTTGCCTCAGCCTCCCGAATAGCTGGGATTACAGGCACGCGCCACAGCACCCAGCTGTTTTTTGGTTGGAGTTGTCATTATTATTTAGCAGGCCCAGGCTGGACTCTAACCTGTCAGCCTCGGTGTATGTGGCTGGTGGCCTACTCACTGAGCCATGGGCGCCGAGCCCTTTTTATAATTTTTTAAGATACATATCATAGGAGAAACTTTTATAATTTTTAAATCATGTGAATGCATTACCTATTCATTTAGTAAGCTGCATTTTTAAAAGTACCAATCTCCACAGTACACCTATTGAATCAGAATGGCTAGCATTTTAAATGCCCCTCTGGGATTCTGGCTAGTTGCTGGAGGTTAAGGAACCACTATTGTAAGCAGGAAACATGGAAAGAAAATGAGATCATTAGATAACTCAATGGAAAACAGCAAACAAGCCTGGCTTGTAGTACTATCTTCTTGCTAAAGCAAAAAAAATATAGCAGAATAGAAAGGAGTCTTAGAAGTTGAAGGAAATCAGGAAATTTCATCCTAAAATATGATTCCCTGGTATAAAAAATATTTTTAATTGAAGGTCAAGAAACACTGGAAGGGGGCGGCACCTGTGGCTCAGTCAGTAGAGCACTGGCTCCATATACTGAGGGTGGTGGGTTCAAACCCGGCCCTGGCAAAATTGCAACAACAACAAAAAAAAGAAGAGAATTGCCTAAGCCCAAGAGCTTTAGGTTGCTGTGAGCTGTGGTATCATTGCACTCTACCAAGGGTGACAAAATTTCTAAAAAAAAAAAAAAAAAAAAGCTTTGTATTGTGGCAGACACCTGTAGTCCCAGCTACTTGGGAGGCTGAGGCAAGAAAATCTTAAGCCCAAGAGTTGGAGGTTGCTGTGAGCTGTGATGTTACAGCACTCTACAGAGGGTGACATAATGAGACTCTGTCTTAAAAAAAGAAAGAAAGAAAGAAAGGAGGGAGGGAGGGAGGGAGGGAGGGAGGGAAGGAAGGAAGGAAGGAAGGAAGGAAGGAAGGCAGGCAGGCAGACTCAATTGAATTTAAGTAAGTGTGTAGTGGGGGAAGGATCTGGGTAAGTCCCCACCTGATGGCTATATGTCCCACTTCCTGGGGGAAGGGCACAACTACAACCTGAACTTTAATCTCACAAAAGCAAACTGTGTAACCTAATCATATGTACTCCATGTTAATCTGAAAATTTTAAAAAAAATTTAAAGAATATGTTTTTAGCTCATTTACATTACGTACTCCCTGGTAGTAATGAGAGAGGTTACCTGGAAAAAGTGAGGTCTAAGAGAACAAAGGTCTTCTCAAGGAGACCCCAAGGAGACCCCTGCCAAGGTGCTCCCTGTGGTGACTCAGTTCTTAGGGATCTGTAGAAACTTCCTGGGACCTAGAAACTAATGCTTGCTTCCACTTCTGTGGCCTATGGTTCTGTGAAACCTGAGCCCCCTTCTCCAGCTTGATTCAAACAGACCAATGAGAAAGGTACCCATGGGCTGGAACTTTTTGACTGGGGATAAAAAGGAGAAGACTGAATCAGTCAGTCCATTCTGGACTCTGGTCTGCCGCTGCTCCGCTCTGCTCCACTGGCTGGAATAAAGCCCTTCCTCTTTTCTTTTCTTTTTTTGTGTAGAGACAGAGTGTCACTTTATTGCCCTTTACCGAGGGCCGTGGCGTCACACAGCTCACAACAACCTCCAACTCCTGGGCTTAGGCGATTCTCTTGCCTCAGCCTCCTGAGTAGCTGGGACTACAGGCGCCCACCACAAGGCCCGGCTATTTTTCTGTTTTGTAGCTCGGCTGAGGGCGGGTTTGAACCTGCCACCTTCGGTATATGGGGCCGGTGCCCCACTCGCTGAGCCACAGGCGCCGCCCGGCCCTTCCTCTTTTAAACACGGTATTTGGGTGTTCTTTCTCTCCATTGGGTCTTGTCTTACTGCAACAGTATAACAAAGGGAATGACCTGGAGAAAACAGGCCAAAATACTTGTCTCTTTAAAACTTCCCCACTGGGCTCGGTGCCTGTAGCTCTGCGTCTAGGGTGCCAGCCACATACACTGGGCTGTAGGATCGAACCCCACTCCGGGCCTGCCAAACAACAATGACAACAACAAAAAAATAGCTGAGCATTGTGGCGGGCACCTGTAGTCCCAACTACTTGGGAGACTGAGGCAAGAGAATCTCTTAAGCTCAAGAGTTTGAGGTTGCTGTGAGCTTTGACGCCACGGCACACTTCTGAGGGCTACATAGTGAGACACTGTCTCAAAAACAACAACAACTTCCTCACTCTTTTTGGAAACTGAGACCTACATCCCTGCCTTAGGCCATAGCTTAGAGGTGCAAAGGAATGTCTTTTGTTCTTTGTGCTCCAGAAAAGGGTTCATCTGAACTGTCCAGTTAGAGATGGAGGCTGGGAACCTTGCTGCATGGTGGGCAGAGGTCATGGCTTTGTCCTCAGCAGAGGTGGGAGAATTAGAATCATTAACTGTAGCTGAAAGACAATGGGCCCTCCCTTTTAAAAGCTCTGTGTTTCTGCTTATGTTCAGGAAATTGGTATTTTGAGATGAATAGTCTACCAGTTTTCCTCCTTTGCTGGCAAAGTAATAAATTTCTCTTTTCTTCTTCTCAAACTTCTTGTTCTCTTTTTCTGATGTAGCCTCAAGAGCAAGTACTGAGTTTCCCATTACAGTAGCTGTCCTCACAACCTATTTTTCACTCAAAACCCCCTTCCTGTCACACATATGATTGTTTGATAGATGGCTGGCAACATGTTTCTGTGGAGTGAACTCTGATGGAAACCCAGGAGACTGAGCTGTGAAGCTGGCCCACAGAGCCCTCAACTGAAATAAAATGATTAAATTGGATGGTCCCTAGTTTAATCTTTAGGTCCTTTCCATCTTCTATAAATTGTGCCCAGTTTGGAAGGAAGATGAATAATATATGCGCAAGGCCATTATGAAGAACAAACATCTATGTGGTAGGATACTGCTAAAGATATCAAAGACCAGGACAGCTCCTGTGGCTCAAGGAGTAGGGCGCCAGCCCCATAGACCAAGGGTGGTGGGTTCAAGCCTGGTCCCACCCAAAACTGCAAAGAAAAAGAAAAAAAAAGATATCCAAGACTGTTGTCCTCTCCCTCCTGAGAGAAGATCCAGGCATAGAGTGCTATAGAAATAGAGATTTAGGGTAGAAAACAGGAAAATTTCCTAACTACCAACAGCACTATGAAGCACGGACATGACTTACTTGTATATAACTTTCTATGGAATGGGCAAGGAGTATCATTCTGGAGTGTTTTTCATGCATCCCTTGGTAGAGACAAAGAACTGCGTAAAACCACGTGGTGGCAGAGTCTTTTAACCTTGCATTTTGATGATTTCTCTAACAGCTGCAAAACAATGGTTGGGGGGGCAGTCAACAGGGACATGTGAAAACAAACTGTCCCTGACCCCCTTTTTGGTGTTCAACTGCTAGAGGCCTCATGATACCATTGCAGTATAGTTTCCCCCCCTACATCAGCTCCTTGTTCTATTAATATTGTCTCACCTTCACTCCATCCTAGTGCGTTCTTGGAACCTGTCTTCCTCCCACTGAGATTCTACTTCTTACTGAAGCCAAATGTCAGACTGACCTCATCTCTCTCATTACTTTTTTTTTTTTTTTTGGGGACAGAGCCTCAAGCTGTCACCCTGGATAGAGTGCATAGCATCACAGCTCACAGCAACCTCCAATTCCTGGGCTCAAGTGAGTCTCTTGCCTCCACCTCCCAAGTAGCTGGGACTACAGGTGCCCGCCACAACGCCCGGCCATTTTTTGGTTGCAGTGGTCATTGTTGTTTGGCGGGCC
>CAUYRH010061861.1:0-10804 GCA_963574655.1 Perodicticus potto
AGATAGACTATAGTTCTTTTCAGAGATTTGGTTCTAATAAGATGGGGGGAGGGAAGATCCAAGTAAAGATATTTGGATAGTTTTGAACAAAACAATTTGAATTAGATATGAAGTATGGAGCCATGCATTGTCAGAAAAAATTAGGGCTAAAGGGAAAGCTAGTATTCTACCTCTAACGTGGTTGTTCTCAAGATGTGCTCTCCTGCCACAGTGAGGGTGTGCAGAATTTCTGTAATGAGGATTGCAGTTTATGTCCTGGAAAAGTTAGTGATATAAGGAATCATGAAGTAGAGCCTTTTCTGTAATAAGTTGAATACTTAATTGCTATGCAGGACTGTATGGTATCTTTGGAATAATTTTTCACAGGTTTTTGGGATATAGGTTACATTTTTGAATGAATCTAAGAATCCATAGACTGTAAGATGCACCATTATTTTATCTTCCACCAAGAGAGCAAATACTCTGACAAAGGAACTCTGATATAATGTTTTATTACTTACAATTTTTATATGTGTTGAAAGAGCTCCTAGACTAATTTGGACATAGATTTTTACTTTATATCAATCTCATGAAGCATTTTCTATTTTTAAAATATCTCAGAATCACTTTATATTCTTAAAAAGTTGTTTAGGACCCTCAAAACTTTAGTTGATGTGGATTTTATCATTTGACATTTACAATATTGGAAATTAAAGCATTAAAAAATATTTATTAATTACTTAAAAATAACTAATCTATTCATGTTAAGATATTTTATAAAAACATTTTTTGGTTTTTTGCAGTTTTTGGCTGGGGCTGGCTTTGAACCCGCCACCTCCGGTATGTGGGGCCAGTGCCCTACTCCTTTGAGTCACAGGCGCAACCCTATAAAAACATATTTTTAAAAAATTTGAGTACAAACAGTAGAATTGCTTTACATTGGTCCAAATCTCCTTAATATCTGGTTTAAAAGAATTTACCTGGATTTTCATATCTGTTTCTGCATTCAAGCTACTGTAATATGTTGTTTTGGTTGAAGTATATATAAGAAAGAAAATGTAGCTTTTATTTGGATTAATATGTATATGATACACATATATCTGACATATATTATATACATATATGAACTTATATAATGTAGATTTTAATAGTCTTTTCAATAATTATGAATATAGTTCTTTGATATTACACCAAAGCTCGACAAATGGTAGTTTCTTGAACATGACCTGCAGTGTAGAATCAGACCATATCAATGAACTTTCATGCTGTTACATTGAAACTGATTGGTCTACCTTGCACTTGAATAGATATTTTACTCATGCATGATTTTGTAATATCATGCAATGGTCATTTAGAAAATATTAGCCCATTAATCTTCCAAATGTTGGCAAATTTTGTTATATATGACATATTTAAAAAATCATATATGTTGATATTGCCACCAACCTAGTTACAAGAATCTTCTGTAAAATTTATTTATTAGGTGGCGCCTGTAACTCCGTGGGTACATACACAGAAGCTGGTGGGTTCGAACCCAGCCTGGCCAGCTAAAACAACAATGACAACTGCAACAACAACAACAACAACAAAAATAGCCAACAAAAATAGTGTGGTGGGTGCTTACAGTCTCAGCTACTTGGGGAGGCTGAAGAAAGAGAATCGCTTAAGCCCAAGAATTTGAGGTTGCTGTGAGATATGATGCCACAATACTGTACCAACAATGACTTAGTGAGACTCTGTCTTAATAAATAAATAAATAAATAAAATAAAATTATTATTTTAATTAATTTACTTTTTAATTTCAGATTAATATGAGGTTGCAGATGATTACATGTTTGTGTTTGTTAGGTAACGTCCCTGATATGGTCATGACCCTCACACAGGAGGTATGCCCTGTCCCTCTATATTGCGTCTATTAGGTGAGATCACACCAATCCTCTTCCCTTCTCCCTGCTTCCCCCAACTTGAATTTAATTGAGTTTTCTCTTGTGTGGGCGTGTATTTGTTTGTCTACTGGCTCTATGTTAGTTCTGAGTACATTGGATACTTGCTTTTCCATTCTTGTGATACTTTACTAAGGAGAATGTTCTTCAACTCCATCCAGGTTAATACAAAAGATGTAAAGCCTCCATCTATTTTATGATTGAATAGTATTTCCTGGTATACATATACCACCATAGCTTATTAATCCATTCATGGGTTGATGGGCACTTGGTTTGATTCTACATCTTGGAGATTATAAATTGAGCTGCAATAAACATTTTAGTGAAAATGTCCTCATGATAAAATGATTTATTTTCTCCTGGCTAGATGCCTAGTAATGGGATTGCAGGATCGAATGGACGGTCTATTTGGAGCTCTTTGAGGGTTCTCCATACTTCTTTCCAAAGAGGCTGTATTAGTTTGCAATTCCACCAACAATGTAAAAATGTTCCCTTAGTGAGATGAATCTTGAAGTATTAGGAAGCTACAAAGTTTACAGAGGCAGACACAAGTTTTTAAAATTCAATTTTTGCAGATTACCTACAGATGCAAATTTTTGTCGCAAGAGACAGCTTTGAGGGACTAGTTCTGTTTACTGGCTCTCTGACAGCTATCTCAAAACATGTCAAAGAACTATATTTTGGGGTAAAATATTTTGATATTCTTCAGCTTGGGAGCATAATATTAATTGCATTAAGTGCTTTTCTCATGATAACCATAGGACCTTGTTACTCAACAGAAGTACTTTTTGTTTCACTAAAATACTTCAGGAGGATTCAGCTTTTTCAAAAAATGGTGAATGTGTAGTAGTGAAGAATGCAGTGATTACCAGTAAACTTGGTGCCACTGGCTTGATCTGTGCTAGGATATCATCAGTTATATCCATCAGTGCTTTTTGTACCATCTATGCAAATGTTAACACAGTAAAAAAGACAAATAACATGTTGGTATTATTATGAAAATAAATTTGATGTTGTGGGTATCCTGAAAGCATTTTGGAACTCCTAGGAAGTTGCAGACTGGACTTTTAGAGCTGTTCTATTACAGATGTAAAATGAAGACAAAAGTAAAATTAATTGTTTAAAGTATTATGAATCATTTAATATTGCCAAATGTGTATCCCTAAGGGGCCACAAGTGACTACTGGGAACATCCTATTGATTCGTGAGTCCCCCAGAACCAAACCAATCTCTCTGGAACTGAAACGCTAAGAGGAGCGTTGAACTTGAGAAATGCTACTCAGTTAATATAGGAATTTATTGCATTTATGCTGACAGGATTTAAGAAATTAATTAATTTGTAATTTATCTGACATGGGTCCAACTCTCAAATCCCCCCCAAATTTGAAGCAATAGCTCTAATGTCAGCAAAGATACATCCCACAAACTTTTAATCCGCTTCATTTTGAGATCACAGGGCATAGGGCAAGACACGTAAGAAGTGCTTCCCTGAGGCCTGAACAAAGTTAGTCATGAGAAGGGATGTTGAGGGCCACAGGTTATATTGTGTCAGTTCTGAACACCAAATTCTGAGGGATAACTGTCACCATGTGTTTTTGGTACATGTCTTTGGCATTTTTGTGACATTTTAGGGCCTCTAGAATGTGGGGCCCAGCCTTTTGGGAAGGGGATGAGAAAAAGTTGATTGACTCTGAAATGTGATTTTAGAGATAAGGAGACACTGGTATGAGTAGGGTGGCGATGGCCAACCAGAAGGGAGAGAGACATTGAAGATGAAAACACATTATCTGATTCTAGGGCCAGGGAGTGAGTAATACTGCCCAGGGAGCCCCAGAAACTGATGGGTTCCTCTTTAAACTGGTGCTTTTTATTATTGAGATTTATATGATGTTAGGGAATCTGTGGACATTGACATTATTTATAGACATTATTAAACCATACACACACACACACAGAGTTTTTAAAGAGCCACATTTGGCTTGGTAAGAGTAATCATAGCAACTTATAAAAACTGCTTACCATTTATGCATAATTACTATGCAGTATAATGTCAAATAGACACATTGCTGAAGGTGCTGAATTAATTAAACTTTTTCTGCAAAGTTTTGATAACAATGAACTCTGTTCACGTATACACCATTATCATAGCTTATCACTCTATTCACCAGGTATCTGCATAAAATGAATTAGAGTATCCCCTCTCTGTGACTACATGAAGTTCTCAATGTTTATTTATCTTCATAGATATTTTGCCACAAAATGTAGGATGACGAAGTTGAGAACCTATGTTCAACTGTGGACCAAGAACGTGAATACCCTAGAAGTCCATCTGGAATCCCTAAGTGGGGAAGAGCCAGGGTGAAATCATAGATGTGCTGAGAACTTGAGTAGACTAGCAGGATTCACTCCTATTGTCTTATGTGTTAGCAGTAAAAGCAACTATGGTGAAGATGAGTGTCCACTTATATCCACATCAGCAAAGACTTCTGTGTGAACAAAGTCTCTTGAAACCTAGACTTTAAAATCAGTTCAGATTTTAAAGAACTACTTAGAACTACTCAGAACTCCTACCAGAGTGAGCGAGCCTGTGAAGATGCAGCTAAAGACACCACCATATAGGACTTAATGAGACTTGGTGATAATAACTCTTGATCAATATACTTTGGTTTTAAGCGTGACACAGAGAAGGATTTTGCTAAAGTAACAGGTGATGACTGAAGCTGTAGAAACTACGCATTTGAGAACAGAAAGTGTAAAAATGGAGGGCTTCATATTTTCTCACTATGGCTAATTCCAGCTACTGCTTATAAAATCTGTCATCCTTTATTTCTTGAAATGCTAGCTATGATCATAAAAGCATTCTTGGAAAATACCTGTTCCCCACATAGTTGCAGGATTGTCTCTTTTATTACAGTTGCTTTAAGAAAATTATTTTAACTTGTATTCATATCAACTGCCATTATCTGTTTATATATCTGCCAGTCTATCAGTGAGGGTTGTTTCTCCCCAGAGACAGAACCAATAGAATATAGATGTAGACATAGCTACAGATACACGCACATGAGAGTGAGATTTATGAGGGGAATTGGCTCACATGATTATGAAGGCTGAGAAAGCCCATGACAGGCCACCTGTGTACAGTCAAAAATATACCAATCTCTTCCCCAGAAAAGAAGATAAAACACCTAAATGATATTTACCTTTCTCTTGATATCCCATAACTTAGATACTCTGATGTAAAATTAACAGTACCTAAACTCTGATATAAAGTCAACATAACTTATGTTAAATGACTATGGGATAGGGTGGAATGAAAACAAAGATATTTGTTTTAATATATGTATATTTACATAAAAATGTATGTATTCTTAACAAAACAGGGAGGAAATACTCATGAAAATACAGTCAGGTTACTGATCACATGGCTGTAGTTGGTATTTATAACCTTCTTCTACCACCCACTGCGTAGTCCCCTAGTTTTCAGGGAGAACCTCAGCTGGTCATGCTTCTTTGCCTGGCAGGGGAGCCCAGCCTTCATTCCTAAAGAATCTGGGTCATTTGTAGTCCTGCCTAGATTGGGTTATTGTAATTTCCCATTGATTTAATCACAGGGCTTGGTAACACTATAAGATGCTGGAGGGATCTCCTGTATTCCAGACATGCTCTTCCTTACCTCCACTGTGGAGCTGTAGGCCAGTTTCCCCTGGGCAATCAGCCCAACCAGCATGGTAACTCCTTCCATAGCCTGTTGACTCATAGGCATGAGGAGCTTATAGAGGCTGAACAGTTCAGTGGAATTATTGTTGTGATTCCTGGTGGCATCATTCCTCCCTTTGGAGCGAAGAGCTATAGGCCGGCATAGCAGAAAGTCACAGAAACAGCAAGACAAATTTTGCAGTAGGTTCCTAGGGGTAATGATGATGGTGCCACTCCCATTTCCTCCCTTTGATTCTTGGACCTGTGATCCCTGGTTATCAGACATGAGTTAAGAGCATATTCAGCCTCTGGAGAGCCTCACCCTATCCCTGTAAAGTATTGTCACCTAGCTGGTGTTCTAACTAGGACTTTGAAATGCCCAATGTACCATTCCATTGAGCCAGCTGCTTTGAGATAATTGGGGAACTTGGTAAGATCAGTGAATACTTGAGCATGGGCCCATTGCCACACTTCTTTGGCTGTGAAGTGAGTTCCTTGGTCAGAAGCAATGTGGTGTGGAATACCATGATGGTAGATAAGACATTCTCTAAATCCACAGATGGTGGTTTTGGCAGAAGCATTGCAGGCAGGGAAGGCAAGTCTATATCAAGAGTAAGTGTCTATTTTAGTAACGATGAATCAATACCCAAATAACCTCCATCTCTGTCACTTTGGCTACCCTATTCTTGTGCCTACTGGGTAATGACAGGGGTGACTGGGGAAGGAGGCTGACTGGCATCCTTAGACTAAGTCATCCTAATACCTGGTTATTGTCCTCCTCTGGTAAGGACTACCTTTGATGAGCATGTCTATGGGACACAAACATCTTCACATCTTCTGTTCACTTAGAGAGTTTCCCCAATTTTCCTTGTCATTTTGTCAATGGTGAACATGATGTCACCAATTATGTTCTTCCCAAAGTCCCTGACATCCAGCCAAACCACTGGCTATACTCTCTGAGTTGGTGCATAAGCTCATGTTTGGCCATTTCTCCTCCTAAGCAAAGTGCACAGCCTGATACACTGCACACATTCTGCCTGTTGAAAAGATTTCCCTTCACCATGGTCTTTCAGAGGTGTCCCAGAAAGTGGCAGTATCGCTGGAGCTGACCACTTTCAGGTGGTACCTGCATACTGTCAGAACATCTTTAAACCAAGCCCTTTTCAGGCAATCACAGATTACTGTACGTGAAGCACGGTGCAGACTGGGAGAGACAGCAATGGACCTGGCATGGAAACCGCAGGCATTCAGGCCTCTTTCTTCATGTAACTTGCTAGTGCCTTCAGAACCTGCTCAGGCCTGATCATGTACAGACCACTTGCATTTGATGGCAGAGTGCTGCTGTGGCACACCTGACTTTATGGCTTGGTGGGTCAGATAACACCCAGTTGCTTATGGACAGGTCAGGTCCCATGGTAAGTTGGGGGTCTATGGTCAAGCATTTAGTTTCTACTAAGCCCACTAGTAGGACAAAATCTGTCTCTGAAAAGAGGAAAAGTAATCTGTGGGTTATGACAGGGCCTCGTTCTAAAATCCTCAGGGCCTCTGCTGCGATTCACCCACAGGGGCCTGCCAAATACTCCCAAAGCATCCCCATCTGTCTGTCACTGACACCTCCAATACCACTGGATCTTCTGGGTCACATGGCTCAAGTGGCAGAGTAGCTTACACAGCAGTCTGGATCTGTTGCAGAGCCTTATCCTGTTTTGTGGTCTCATTCAAAGCTAGCAGCCTTTCATGTTGCTTGGTAGATGGGCCAGAGTAATATACCTACATGAAGAATGTGTTGCGTCCAGAATCCAAATGGGCCCACTAGGTATTGCGCTTCTGTTTTGGTCATACGAGGGGCCAGATGCAACAACCTACCCTTCACTTTAGAAGGAATATCTTGACATGCCCCATAATGGACCTCTGGAAATTTTACTCAAGTAGAAAGGCCCTGCATCTTTGTTGGATTTATTTCTAACCCTCTGACATGCATATGTCTTATAAATAAGTCCAGGGTAGGTGCTACTCATGTTCACTGTGTCCAGTCACCATAAGGTCATCAATGTAATGGGTGAGTATGGTATCTTAAGAAAATGAAAGGGGATCAAGCCCTTCTAAACTAAATTGTGACAAAGGATGGAAAGTTGATATTCCCCTGAGATAGGACAATGAAGTGTATTGCTGGCCTTGCCAGCTGAAAGTAAACTGTTTTTGGTGGGCCTTATGGACAGGTATGGAAAAAAATGTGTTCTTCAGATCAATAGCTGTGTACCAGATACCAGGAGATGTGTTAATTTGCTTAAGCAATGAAACTACAGCTGGTACAGCAGCTGCAATTGGAGTCACCACTTAGTTAAGCTTATAATAATCCACTGTCATTCTCCAGGGCCCATCTGTTTTTTGCACAGGCCGAATAAGAGAGTTGAACAGAGATGTGATGGGAATCACCAACCTGCCTCTTTCAAGTCCTCAATGGTCTAATCTCAACAGTCCCTTCAGGGATGCAATCAATAGATTTTGATGAACTATTTTCCTAGGTCAAGGCAGCGCTAGCAGCTTCCATTTGGCCTTTCCCACTAATAACCCTCGCTCCAAAGGGTAGGGGGGAATGTGGGGATTCTGCCAACTGCTGAGTACATCTATGCCAATTATGCATTCTGGATGAGTTCAGGGACCCACCACTCACCCCATGAGTTAACAGTATAAAACAGTAGTGTACTAGGGTCCTGATTGAGACGCAGCCTCCCCTTCATTCAAGGATCTCTAAGTCTGTAAACTGGCTCAGGCCTTGGAATCAATTGAGCAGCCATAATTCTTGTTTTTTTTAAAATAATTTTATTAAATCATAATTGTGTACATAATTCTTGTTTTTATATTTTGAATTAGACTTTTGCTCATTTGACCTAAAAGTTTTCTGCTTATACAGATCTGGTGAGAATTCAATAGGCATCCTATTTGTTTCACTTGTAGGATCACTGTGGTTAACTAGGCAATGTCACAGATCTACACAAGTCAGAGTAGTCTGATACCCAGAGTGGTCAGATTGCTTTGTGTCTGTTGCCCATTACAATAACTATGCCCACCTTTCCTTTGATAGTTAAGTGCTGTCACTTGGCTCCTGCCACCCTGGGCTCCAATTACATCTATTGCATTTAAGTTTTCTGAGTAACTGCAGTTCCTGCCATAGGTCCAGCCTACAAAGTAGAGCAATCGAGAACTTTTCAGGGATGCTGGGGCTTCTCCTACGAATCTATTTCTCAGAGAATTGGTGGAAAGTACCCACCAGGATACAGGGTCTTCTGTACCCTCCCAGTGTAGGTGAGTAGAATTCCAATCTCTCTAAGCCTTTGAAAACTCACTCATGATGGGCCATATTTCTTTTCTCAACCCTCATAAGTTCATAGCTGGGACACTTCTGTAGCAAAAGACACATTAGCAAGAGAAAAACATGCATTTTTACTTAAGCATGCAGTGTACATCATATGGGCAGATCTTTGAATCTCAGTTCAAAGATGTCTCTCAAAATAGTGGCTTAGGGTCCTATCTTGTATAGCAAACCTAACAAAGAACAGCAAATTTATAATTGACAAGACAAAGGAACAAGCAGCTCTAGGGTCCCAAAAGGTAAGAAAATGACAGTTTGCTCCCAGATTCCTCTGGCCCTGCAGGTGTCAGTCTCTGCCTCTAAGCAGAAAGGTGAGGCAGAGTCCCCTTTTAGGTCCCCAAAATTTTATGCGCTGCCATAGGGATAAAGGGGCAGCTTGAGCAGGTCTTTCTGTAACTGATGCTACCCAATAGCCTCTAGCTTAGGGACATTTATGTCAAAGATGCATATTTTGGGGTGAAATATTCTGGTTTTCTTCCCTGTCAACCAATCAGCCTACCAACCAACCAATTGTTAACACCTCTTCTAACTCCTCCAGCTGTAACACTGACCACAGAATCTCGGTACAGTGGGCCTGTCTCAGTAGCTTCAGCCTGATCCAACTTTATGTTCCTTCCACTATTATCCCTTCATACCCATTGTAACTCACATTCCCTGGATATCTGTGTGTGTAAATTAGAAAATTCAAGTAGTTCTTTTGGAGTATAGTTGCACTTCATAATTTGTACATCACATTTAGGGGGCTGTAGGGACTTGAGTCTCCCTATAGGTTGAGAAGCAAGGAGGGATGTTGGGGGTAGCCCCCGGGGAGAATCAAGGGAGGCCATTACCATTTCCTCAGGCAATTCAGAGTCACTGTCCTCAGATGAGAAGGAAAGGCCACCATCGTGTGTGGGGAGGCTGCTGCCACCAGAGGTGGGAAGGCTACTTCTGCCAAGAAGTAAGACTTACCAGAATATAAGAGCTCAATATCCCCAGCATCATCAGTGTTGTTCTACATGTGTCCCCATCCAAGCTTACAGGGTTCCTCCCATTCTTCCTCAATCAATGCCCTCATTTTAGTACTAGCCACCCTATGAGGCTGAGAGAGTTCAACTCAATCACACAGTAAGGGTGCACATGGAGTTACAGAATTACTGTATAAGTGGTTGATTAGAAATATCAAATGCATAGATTTTATATATCTCTTATAAGTGGTGATTAGAAATATCAAATGCATAGATTTTATATATCTCTATAAGCAGCTCATACCATGTATTATTAATATCAATGCTCTCCATACTATTAGAATTAGAGTCCTTAGCAATTTTAGGTCTAATCAAATTAGACAGTCAATTCCAGAAAGCTCCAAACTAACAAAGGAAATTTATCCTTAAAGTTCTGTTCCTTTGACAGGATCACTCCCTACAAAGATCCAGTAAAAACAGAGTGATTCTGCCAGGGTCTGATCTGGGAGAGACACCACTCCAACTCTGAGGAGGGTCATAGGCAACAGTGAAAAATAATCATGAGGTGGAAACAAGAGAAAAACTCTGGCAATATGAAAAATCAGAGTAGATCAAATCCCCCAAGGAACGACAAGGTGGATACAGCACGAGATCCCTTGCATAAGCAAATGGCTGAGATGTCAGAAATCGAATTGAAAGTCTAGATAGCAAATAAGATCAGCGGAATGGAGGAAAAGATGGAACTAGAATTTCAGGAAGCAATCCAAAATATGACCCAAAAAATGCCTCAAGAATTCAATGAATTCAAAGACAAAATAATCAAAGATTTTGACACATTGAGACAAGAAGTTGCAGCCCTCAAAGAT
>CAUYRH010061862.1:0-53565 GCA_963574655.1 Perodicticus potto
GTGTGTAAAAGGGTCTGCAGTGTACTAGTCTGCTAACTGTATGGTAGTGCCCCCTTCACCTGGGGTTTCACTTTCAATTACCCAAGGTCAACCACAGCCCCATAGTGTTGCATACAATAAGATATTTTGAGAGAGAGAGAGAGGGGAACCGCATCCACATAACCTTAATTATTATGTACTGTTATAATTGTTCTATTTTATTAGCTATTGCTATAAATCTCTTACTATGCCTAATTTATAAATTAACATTTATAATAGGGATATATATATACATATATATATATATAAAGAGGGTTTAAAAATGTATACACATTTTAAGAAAGGAAAAAACTGTATTAAAGTTGTAATACTCAATATATACTAATACTGTTTGTTCTCTGGTATATTGTATCTTGTAATTGTAGAAGTCAAACATGACTTGACTATTATAATTTTAATATCGTTTTTTCCTTTCTTAAAATGTGTATACATTTTTTTTGGTGCCCTCTGTATATACAGATGTGTATGTACGTGTGTAAATATACATATAGGCAAAGTATAAATACATATGAAAAAACATAGTGCATGTGAGTTCAGTGCTATCAGTGGTTTCAGGTATCCACTGGGGCCTTGGAAGGTATCCCCCAAGTCAAGGGAGGACAACTGTGCTTCAAAAGATGCTGTGGAAGGAATACTTCACAATACTTCCATTCTAAGAGGGCAAATCTATAGTGCTTGGATGCTGTCAACATACTGTAGTTAATACTGTTATTCACATTAACTGTGATGTGCCCAGCCTTAACAGTCTTGTTACAGGCTTCCAAGCAAGAAGTTAAACTTCCCTAAGCCACCATTTCATCATAATTATTGATGAAATGCTAAAAATCTTTTTTTTTTTTTTTGAGACGGAGCATTGGTTTGTAGCCCTGGGTAGAGAGAGAGTGCTATGGTGTCACAGCTCACAGCAACTCTTGGGCTCAAGCCATTCTCTTGCCTCAGCCTCCCAAGTAGCTGGGACTACAGGTGCCTGCCACATGCCCAGCTATTTTTAGAGACCACATCTCGCTCTTGCTCAGGCTGGTCTCAAACCAGTGAGCATAGGCAATCCACTTGCCTCAGCCTCCCAGAGTGCTAGGAGTACAGGCGTGAGCCAACGCGCCCAGCCTTGAAATGCTAAAACTCTTACTCACTGTAAAGTTGTAAAGACCCTTAAATGAAAAGTATTTATATTACATGAAAAACAAGTCCTGAATTGGTTCTGCGCCTGAAAACTTTATTTAAGCCTTCTAAGTTAAGCTTTTTGTTTGACCTCTTGTGCCTGCTTAGGAAGGTATAAGTGTCTAGCATGATAAATAGATTTGCTCAAGGTTCTTAAAGTACATTTAATGAAAGAGTAAAGAAATGGAAGATCCCTGGAAAAAGTTATACCCATGGCCTGACAGTAATCTGAATCAGAAGGTAATGTGATTTAAAAAATCATTTTGTGTGCACCTGTGTCTTCACACAGCCATGGAGGGTGTTTTGGAGACTGTTTTCCTTTAAATGTTTTGTGGCTATCACTATACATTGAAGTCTTTAGTAAAAATCAAAAATTATAATTCTATTCCTACTTTTACCCACTGTTACTAATTTTGTTTTCATAATAGGTAACTTTCTTTCTAAATAGTGACTGAAATGTATTGTTTTGGAAATTTGATTATTGTTTACAAATTTTTTTAGCAGGGGAGGCAAGGTTGTTATGTTGCCTAGAATGGTTTCAAACTCCTAGGCCCAAGAGATCTTCCCACCTTGGCCACCCAAAGTGCTGGGATTATAGGTGTGAGCTACTACACCCAGCCTGGAAATTTGGTTATTCTATAGCAGTTTTGTAACTTGTGATTTTATTACTAAACAAAATATTCCCATGTCAGTTTAGTAAATCTCATCATTAAATAGCATCAGATCCCTGTATTATGAACCCATCTCCTATGCTATTGTTTGGTTCTTTTCTTTTTTTCTTTTGTTCATCTGCTTTATTAATGTATGAGTGTCCGACAAACTACACATATTTAAATTGTATTGTCTGGTAAGTTTTAAGGTAACTCTAGAGCCAGGGGTTTTCAACCTTTGCAAATTTTTTTTTCTCTCTTGCGTATTGCAAGAAGAGTTGCCTTGGGCCAAACAGTAAATACACAAACACTTACAAAAGCTGATTAGCAGGAAAAAAAAAAAGTCTAGGCATACTTTTTGTGGCACTCAGCATGCAGCCCGTGGGCCACAGGTTGGACACCCCATATCCCTCTCTAGACCATGAAACCATGACCAGAATTGAGCTAAGGAATGCATCAGTCATCCCCACATTTTCCTAAGTCACTTTGTCCCTGCTTCCCCTTCTCACCACGGGCAGGATGCAGCGTCTCAGGGGAGCGTGTGTCTTCTTAACGCAGTCCTGCCTCTGCTGGGGCCCAGGGAAACAAGTGAATTCTGTTTGGCTGATTTCCCTAAATGGGGAAATGATTTTTTGTAAGAATTACATTTGATAATAAAGCTACAGTTTGCAAAATATGGTAAATTAACTGCTTTAGAAGCAATAAAGCGTTGTTAACCTTAGTCTGCACCAGCGTTCACTAACATGAAGAATGTTTATACACAATGTGCGGAGTTCTTAGAACACAGCTGGACATATTCTAAGGGTAATGTAAGTGTTTACTAATTTTTAAAAATGTAGTCTTACCAATACAAAAGTTGGTGAAACACAAAACTCATGCTAAAGATTTTGAATGGAGAGCAAGGGAATTAGTTGATAGTTTTGTGACTATAAATACTAAAGAAAGTAAGGCTCTCAGGAGGACATTTATCCTTGTGAAGTTTTTAAAAAGTATGTGTGAGGAATAATACACGCTGCAGACTAGGAAACTCCAGGCTAATAACATAATATATAAACAGCTTTCCTTCTACAGTGAATACGGATAGACTATAAGAAACCTCCCAGCTTTTCACACATTTCTAAGGTTTTAATATTTTATGTGTATGATTCATAGTAATTAAAACAACTCAAATTCTGTAAAAACCTTTCTCCAGAATTCTCTATTTTTATGTAATACTTTGCCCATTGGTGTGAACTTTCAATTTCTAGACTACAAAGCATTTAAAAGTAACACTTTTATCGAATACTACATGCATGCAACTTGAATCGTGTGAAAACCCGACCCCAGTTCTCTTTACCGTAGTATAGCTTGTGGGTTCTTTGTCTCAGCTCTGCCCCTTGCTGTGTACTTTGAACTTGGGTTAGGCCAGCTTCAAGGCCACATCGCTTTCCTGTGTCCTGATACAAGGAAATGAACAAATGTTAATGTTTAGTATTAGAGGTTTTTGTTATTATCTTAGTGGGACTTTAATTCTGTGTCTCACATGGCTTATCTTCTTTCTAATCCAAGAATGTTATTAGTGAGCACTCATTTTGCAGCAGATGTTGGGAGAGGCTTTCTCTCCTCTCTCCGTTCCCGCCCCCACTCATGCATCTACACCCAGTTGACACAGATAATATTATGCACGAAGAATAGGTTATATGATAACTGAATCAGGGAGAAGGGTACTGGGGCGGGGAAGAGCAGCTGGGATGGGTCAGCTTCACAGAGGAGCATCACAGCAGTGGGTTGCTATCACGGGTCCAGGGCTTGGCCCAGTCTGTGGATCTGGTGGTCTGTAATTTTTGATCTTCGTTCTCTGAGTTAGCAGGGGCAGATTCCTTGAATCTTGGTGGCATTAGGACAAGTCTTTGGACATGCTCTTTGTTGACTGGACTTGGAGCTGGACAGAGGACAGGGACTGGAGCCTGGACGTGTTCCAGGGTGACTTGAGCTACTCTCGTCCAGAGTTATTGCCTCTCTCACTGAGTTTAGGTGAATGACTTAGTACGTGTGGATGAGTCACCCCATGGTCCACTCTCCCTGTGTGCCTTGGGGATGTGCAGTAAGGTTACTTGAACGGATTACACGTGGGCTGTATTATGGAATCTTATCGGATTCAAGCAAATACATGTTTTTTTTTTTTTTTTTTAACAGAATGAAGTCCCTGAGGTGAAGAAGGAGGAAACTTTGCTGGATCTGGACTTTGACCCTTTCAAGCCTGAGGTGGCACCTGCGGGCTCTGCCGGAGTGACCCACTCGCCCATGTCTCAGGTATCAGGTGCTTTTTGGATGTTTGGGGCTGAGGCTTCATAAACCTCAAAATGCTCAGTAAGGTAACAGATTACTCTTGTCCCTTTCAAATGACTATTATCCTCTTTCATTTTTGGTTGGCAAATGTTTCCCAGTAGGAAGGAGAGGTAGAGAGAAGACCTAATCCATATCAATTATTCTAAACAATGCCATTAGCTTTCTCTACTCGCAGACCCGGCATAACCATTTGTTCCCCACAAAGTGATTGTTACTAATTCCCAGGTATGGATGGTACATATTATGGCTTCCCTGAGTAAAGCTCTTTCTTTTAGCTTGGGTTTACTTTTTTTCATATTTCTATTTTTCTTCCTCATACTTTGCAAGTTAAGGCATGTTGGAAATAACCAGGAGATTGTGCCTCAACAAGAAATGTCTTTCAGTCCCGACAGTTCTGATAAGATGAGGGTGTCTCGTCCTCTGCATTGTAGAAATGTCCCTCCGGTGATCCTGTGGTTTGACAGGGGTTGGCCTTGCCCACCCAGGCCTCTCCCTGGGGGTTGGCCTTGCCCACCACTGCCTCGCTGTCTGGGTTCCTCCGTTCCAGCAGTCACTGTCACAGCATCTCTGTCAGAGGGGAACCTGGAGAAGGTGCTGTAATGACCTTGGGTGACCCCTCTGGAGTCTGGTTAGTTTACAGTTTTCTCTGCCAAAGGAAGGGAGTTAACTCAAAATCTGGTGAAATGGAAATCATTTGTATCAGTGCCTTAGATGTGGTTGGGACCTCACATTTGAAGTTAGGCAAATCCAAAAATGCTAGAATATACTTCGAATTAGTGAAAGAATGTCATAAAGCCCAGTTTGGGAACTGAGAATCAGCTCTATCTCCTGGTCTTGAACCTTTTTGTTATGTTACAGTAAACTGCTGGGGGGAAAAAGCTCAATATGAACCTCAACAAATAGGATGCTCTCTAATTTGTGCTTTGTTCTAGAATGTGATTTGGTTTATGAAGGTCTCCCTGTTGCAAAATAGAAATGAGAAGAGTCTAAAATGTCAATAAAGTAGGAAATTAAGTAGATTAGGCACTAGCCTTAAAGACGCTTTGCAAACAAGAGGTTCTTAGATGAATGTTTCAAGAAGCTCTCTGTTAAATCTCTTCTAGGAGATTTATGATGTTCATTAGAACAGTAAAGGTGCTGAGACATTAAAAAATGTTTAAGTTTGTTTGGAGTTTCCTAAATTTGTTAATGAGTACAGAAATGTATTTTAATGAGTTTTCTCGCCATTCTTGGAATGTTCTTTAAATCCTACTTTGGGGACTGCTAAAGTAGTGGTTGTCAGTAAGTTTGAAGGTTCCACCATGGTGGTCAAGAAAAGTAGAAAATGAATGTGTGTATAATTCTGCATACTTCCTTCTCAAAGCTCTGTCTAATAATGACAGACAGCCAAAAGAACTTACGCAGTTCCTTCTACCTTACTTTCCACACTTCATTTCTGTCATAGCAGAAGCAAAGTTCCAAGGTAGATGCTATAGTGATTAGTGTGTGAGATTTCACAGCGTTTGTGTCTGTAGGTAGATAAGAGAGAAAACTCTTTCATTAGAACCCGTGATTAAATACATGACTTATGGAACTTCATGTGTACTTAAGACTAAAGGATTCTTCCAAACATTTTTTTAAATGACCTCATTTATACCTTCAGAAGTAAGACTTCTGAAGGAAACACATGGCTGTGTTTAGGGCAAGCTGTGTCTGTCCCTGTGCTCTTCCCTCAGGGCAGACAATAAATTCTTCTGGCCTCCTGGTGGCCTTCATTGAGTCACCTACCACACATTTCATCCTTAACTCAGCCCTAATCACATCTCTCCTTTTTGGCTAAGAAGAAAAGTCTTCAGCTGAGTGAAGAAAAGCACAGCGCTGTTAGAGTCTGCCTGCCTCAGAATGATGTCCCGTCATCTGACCCATGTCTCAAGTGGTGTTCTTGCTGCTAGCAGAACACCTCTTCTTGCGATCTCCACAGTGTTCACGCACGCCAACGCAGCCTTTCGTGATCCTGAGGACTGGTAGACGTGATGTTTCCCATTTGCTGCCTGTCTTCTAAAGAAAATACTGTTGCTGTCTGCACTGTGCAGAGACGTGTATTTGCTTTCATAATCCATGATTCTTAAGGGACTGTGAAGCAAGGAAACAGAGACCATCTGGATAATTAGAAAATGCAGAACAAATCCGTGTACCAAAAACCGTGACTTTCATAGGAGCTGTTTTACTCTTCTGTCTTAGTCATTCTGCAAGAATATGCTAGAATGGGCCTGCCCAAGTGGATGGTTATAGTCAGAACCACAGGGTCTGCGTTCGTAGGACAGGAAGACCCAAATGAGGCATCTGTAATCTCATCTGGAAACTGTAATACTTTTCAGATGGGACTGCCAGGCTCAGTAGTTTGCTGTTCACACTGAGTGACTCAAACCAAGTGCCTAAACGTGGATCCATTCTAGTCACAAAGATTTGGGCATAAAGGGGTAGAGCTCTAGTCTCAGTTTTCAATCACAAGGAAGGAAGATGGAGAACTCTTCCCACCCATAATGGAAGTCATTAGAATGTCTGGATTCATTCCCCAGGATCAATAAGCTTCATAATTGAAATGCCAGTAGCAGGTGTGATTCATTCCTTGGTCCTCAGAAGCGCCCTGCTGATTGACCTGATTATCAGTTAACTGAGCTGTGTATTATCATCTGATTCAACGTATTGGAGAACTACTTTTCTGGGGTTGATTGACCTTCCAACTGGTCATAATATATCCTCTCTAAGGTTATGGGTGGTAATATCGTTAGCATTGATCAGGTTCTATATTTCCTCAGAGATGTGATAAGTTCTGATATCTGGACACCTTGTTTGCTTCATTTTAATGATCGGTGGCGGGCATGTGCGTTCGTGTGTTACAGTGACTCCATTCATCGTGTTTCAGACAGAGCTCCCCACTCACATGGTGAAAGTCAGATAGATTAGGCCTGTGCTAGCCCATGTGCTAACCACTAGCCAAGTGCGACCATTTAAACTTGAATGGGTCAAGCTGCTATCTCAACTGCTAAGTAAAATTACGTACAATTAAAAATTTGGTTCTGTGATACCAGCACCTCTCAAGCACTCGGGAGTCCGCTGTGACTGGTAGCTCCTATCTTAGGTAACACAGATGTGGCTCATTTCCATCACTAAAGAAGGTTCTGCTGAACATTTTTGTACTAAATGTTTTAAAAATTTTTATGATTTCAAGAACTTTTATCACCACAGTAGTTTTTATGTGTTTTAGACTTGCATATTAATCATATTTCTGGGTTTTTCTTTTTTGCTTTCAGACATTGCCCTGGGATCTGTGGACGGTAAGACTACTAAGCATTCTGTATCTTCATGAATCTTGATGCCTGGAAATTTGAAAACTTTGTTATATTTTATTTTATTTGTGATGGAAAGAAGAGCCATGCGTTTAGAGATAACAGTCCCTTAGAACAATCACCGACCCCCCTGAAAGTTATGAGCTTTACCAGGACCTACATGTCAAGAAGCATGAGAGTGCCAGTGGACCAGACTCCTGGGTGACAAGAGGTTAAGATTTTGGTCTCGTGCCCCTTGCCTCTTCCTGTAGTTGATGGCCAGAGGAGCTATTGTGGTGAAGGGCCTGACACGTGTGGTTGCTTTTAAATAGAATATAAAGAAAGTATGGATGAGAAAATGGAAAGGATGGGATACTCTGCACAGGGAACCATTTTTTCATTGCTATGTTCAGTGAAGATTGGTTAATAAGAATTTGAGCTTTCAGGCCAGAAGGTTTGAGTCCAGACTCTACTGCTTATAGCCTTGGCACTTTGAACAATTTCTAAAACTCTCTAAGCCTCAGTTTTCCTCATCTGTAAAATACAGGTAATGCTGCCTGCCTCAGGGTGAGGATGAAATAAGGTATTTGTAGAGTTTTTAGCCCGAGTCTGCTATTTATCCTTCATTGACAGGTAGACATTATTACTGATGTTATTTATTCAGCTGTTCTGATGTGCAAAGATGTGAACCCCCAAATTTAAAGTTGGGAAACAGCCACAAACAAAGCTTTGTGGTGGCCTCGCTGGTGCTGTGAAATTGGGATATTGGCCTCACTCGGATAGAGCGTGATAGAACTCAGGGTGGAGCCTTTGTCTCAGAAAAGCCTCGGTTGTGTGGTCTGCATTCCCCAACTTAAGTTTGATATTTTCTTCTTTGCTAGTGAGACAACAAGAGGGACATTTGATAGATGTAGCTGTTCGTGAACTTCTGAAGTGACATTGCTACTTTCCCCCCTCCAGACAGAGGCATGGCCCCTTTTACTTCTGCAGTCACGGGTTTATACTGTGCCCTTGAGGACCTTTGGAGGAGCAGAGGAAGCTCTCAAGAGAAGAGCTGAAAAGTGTTGATTGAACCCACCATGACAAAGCTATATCTTTTGTAGTTGGTTTGGCATACTTTTATATTCACAAAAAGGGATGCATGGATTGATATTCAGGGCATTTGAATTCTAGCCTCAACTCTTTGCTAATTTTCTGGGAGATTAAGGGGATAATACCAATTTATTGCTGTTCCAATATTTCATATCTTTAATTGGAACTGTACATGTTTTTCCCCAGCTAGGAAGGTTATGGTGAGGGTAAAGGTGTCATCTAGAAGGAGCTTTGGGTGTTTCAGAAGACAAACTAAATTGTGACAATGATAAGAATACAGAACCATGGCTTTCTGGACATAATTGCTTATAGTTCTCAACCCTGTACTTCCCAGGATTTTTCCTTGTGTGTAGAAAATGACTTCTAGTTTGAGGAAAGAATATCAAGAGAATCCTCTAGGCAGGCAGTCAGAGTGGTTAATATCAGATCATTTTCCACCTTAACAACCACGTCCAAGGTGGGTGACTAAGTATAGGATTAGTTTTGAGAAGATTTTATTCTGACACTACATCAGAGCATGAGACACTAATTTCTTGACCTTTATTATGGTGTCCTCAGAATTTTTTATTTTTTAAACATTTCATGCAGAGTCTGTTAAAGCAGAACTCCTGTATTAGCCATAAAAAGTCCTTATTGATGCTAGAAAATGACAGATGTTTTATGTTTCAATTGTGCCTTTTCCATAGTAGGCTTAGTTGCTATTGGAACAAAAATCATTCCCATCACAAAAGAAGTTGTAAAATATAATCTTAAACCAGTAATTGTTAGTGAATTATCTTTTCTTGCCTCCTCCTCATTGTTATTATTATTTTACCCATACAGACAACAAGCGCTGATTTAGTACAACCGGTAGGTAAATTCTGGATTTTTTTTGTATTTAATATGCAATATATACACGGTATATTGTCTAGAATGAACTTTCCCCCATGGCTTTGCTAGTTATAGATTTAATCATAGTTGAACCAATTAATTTAAACACTTTCTAGTTTTGTTTAACTGGTGCTACCCTATGAAGAGCTTTGAGTTTCTCATCAAATCTTACCATGATCTTTTTCATCTTATTTTTTTTCTTTGCTCTTCTGCATACTTTAAAGACTGACTCTTCAAAAAGTCTTTCCCTGTGTAACCTGATCATGGAGGAAACTCCAGACAGTGGGTTGGCCGAAGAAATTCAAAGATCTCAAATTGATATGGGTGCATTTACTTGGGGCCCTGACGCTAGTACAGACAGTGTCAGCCAGGAAATTCCCTCAGACAGGTCTGGAGAAGACCCTGTATTTCTCTCTGAAGCTGAGCAAGACGTGAGATTATCCACTGGCATGCTTTCTTCTACTGATGGGCCTTTCGTGGCTAAACAGGGTGAGTGGACCCTGGGACCAGACTCTACAGGTGGAAATGAACCACTCTCCCCAAAGCCTGTGCCAGAAGCTGGAGTTGCCATTGCTGCTTGTGCAGAGTTGGGGCAGCCATATGACTTGCCTGACCTAGAGATGCCAGCCACGGAAACAGCTGGCCTTTTCCAAGAAAGCTATGAAGATGTTCAAAATTCAGATGAAGAAGAAGAGAAACTGAAGACAGAAGATTCTATGTGGGCAGGTGTGGAGACATGGCAAAAGGTAGACTTGGGAGCTATTGACATCAAGGCACTGGAGGGGCAAGAGGAATTGGAAGAGAAAGGAAATGAAAGTGTAGGGAACATAGTGGTAGATCTTCTTATCACAGTGGGAAAGCAAGACCAGGGGACCTTACCAATCAATGAAGTGGACTCTAGGGAGGATCTTAGTGTAAGGTGTAAGGATAGTGTACAAACCAATGAAAATTCTTTTGAGAAAACTGACCTATTAGAAGAAGCCATGGAAAGAATAGATATGCCAGAAGAATTTAGTGATGGAGACCAAGGTCTACGTGATGGGATTCAAGTAGTGATTAGTAATTATGAAATTATAGAGGGCTCTGGTGCTAAACCTACCAATCACACAGATACCTTGAATTCATCTCTCCAGACAAACTCTGTGGCTAGTAGTGAAGGTACCAGCCCTGAGGGATGGGAATTAGCTAGAAAAGATATCTTAATAGCTGCTGCCAACCATGATATAATATATCACCCAGCACAGACGGGTGCAGATGCTGAAGAAAATCAGCGTGAGACTGTGCTGAATGCTCCTGGAGATGATGGGGATAAAAATCAGGCTGCTGATTTGTTTATAAAACTTGAAGTGGCAGCTCAGTCTAGGACTGACTTTAATTTTTCTCTGGGAACTGATGGAAACACAAGGGATGTGTGTTCATCTGAGGCAGAAGACTCACTAATGGAGGGGTCTGAAAGTACAGTGAGTGGAGACTGTAGTCATGCCAGTAGCTTGCCAAGAATTGCACAGACGGACTCCTGGGGGACAATTCCAGGTCAACCCTGGCAGCCACGTTTGGATTCAGCCGTGAATGACATGGATATATCAGGATTCTCTGGTATACCAGGTGGCCAGGCAGGTGGATTTACCAATTGCCTGGATTCAATTAACCACTGGCCTATCAGAGATACAGAAGGCTTAGGTAATCACTGGGAACACTTAGATACAGTTAAGATCAGCAAGGGACTGGAGGGGGACTCACTAGCTGGTGTATGTAGGGAACAAGCCATTGCTAGCCGCTGGGGACAAAGCCAGGAGATAGATAAACCGCTGGTTCTAGGAAGCCTCTGGAATGCTAGCTCTGAGAGTTCTGCTAGTTCCCGAGACAATGACATCAACAACTCAGATTTATCTGAAGATGAAATTGCTAACCAGAGATATGGATTGTTGTACCAAGAAATAGAGGCTGATAAAGACGAGGTACTTACCCCGGTCTGTAGTGTAGACTAGCCAAAGACTTCCGTAGGTTCTGTTTCTCCTAGTGTCTCTCACCTCCGTCATTCTCCATCACTATCTTCTCCAAGTCCCGACTGATCTCCGTGACACATTGTCTTGTACCTCTTAAAATCTGTGCAAACCAAACACAAATAGGTTGACAAAAAAAACAAACAAACAAAAAAAAAAAAACAACCAAACTCACAGAAAGCAGAATAATCATGTTGGGAATCAATAAGAGTCAATTTTACCATCGCGTTTTCTGAGTTTATTCTCCCTACTTCCATTTTTACTGTCCAGGCACTAAACATGTGCTAAACCAAAAACAGCACAAACTAATTTACTGTTCCTAAAGTGTTTGTACTCCAGTAAGAGCACATGAAATATTTCTACCCAGGCCCACTGAAACTGCAGAATCTCATAACTGCTGTTCACTAAAATGATGTATTACAGAAACACCAAAATAAGCTTCCAGATTCTATCATGGGCTGAAAAAAAGAGGCCACTGTTAACCCCTGATGGCCCTCAGACTGATCTTCTGATTATTGAGAAAGTGGGTTTTGGTTAGCACTGAGCTATGCACCAACAACCATCTTTCTTTAAAACTGATCTTTCAAAGATTAATTTTAGAGATTGTTAGATTAACCTTTTTTTGTCAGCCTATTTAAAATAATACAGAATGGCCTTTTGCATTTCCTAAGCACGTCCACGTGCAGCAACCTTTTGTATTATTTTTAAATTTGTGGTAGTCTTTCCTTTCCAACTTGTTTACTGGATATTTCCTGATCCTACAAAAATGATGATGAAAAAAATAACACACTGTGATTTCCATTTCTCTTTAGGCTTCTGGTGGTTCATTTAATGGATTTGCCCAGGTAAGGAAACTCTTTTCTAGCAAGATCCATCTGCTGAGAACCAAGCACATTTTTTTGTTGGTGGTCTCTATATCACTGATAGAGGATGATGGTTAAAGAGTGTCAGCACAAAATTTGACCCCACTAGTTACAAATGGAGCAGTCAAGACAGAATAGTAGCAACATTGTAGGGTTACTGCACAGATTAAATGAGATAAGCATATGGTGCCCAGCAGCCTAGTACATACTAAGTGGTCCGGGACTGTACTTCAGCTTGTATTGATATTATCAGCTATCCCACAGGTTTCTGCCTTCTACTGACACCTCTGCTAGACATGAGAACTTGTTCTGAGAGATCCAGTAGATTTAGTTGTTGGAAAAGAAGAGAATGGGATTGTAGATTGTTGTGAACTAAGGAGTTGGATAGTTAAAAAACATGAGAGGTTTGTAGGAGCCTCCTTCCAAAGATTCACACAGGAGTCGACACTCCACAGAGCTTTATCTCTTCAGTGGTTCTCCAGGAAACAGCCACCGGAAGATCAGAAACTGTATCTTGGCTCTGTCCATTGTGAAAGTGGAGCCACCAAATGGATTGTCCCATTCGCTGTTGTGAATCCCACCAGAGAGACAGGTGTAACCCAGGTACATGGCAGAGCGCACGGCTGCAGAGCTCCTGGCTTCAGTTCTGACAGCCTCTTCAAGGGAGACCTAAAAAGGAGCCCTCCCCACTGGGAATGTTAGCTGTGCACAGGTTCTAATATTTGAGCATTTAGAATTCTCTAAAATAAGACATATTCATAATTAGAATTCTATATTTAAAAATTTCTTTATTTTTCCCCATGTTCCCAATAAAAAGACAAAACCTACTCATGCACCCACATTCAAATGCAAATACACACAAAACACAAAGAGAGGTGATAATGCATCTCTTTCTTTTTCGGAAAACTCTTGATATGTTATCATTGGGATTGTTAGCCATTTCTCATTCATTTCAAGTGTGTATTTCTATCAGAGTGATTAATGCACATAATTTAAATACAACACATTTGTATAAGGTGTTTTTTTTGTTCGTTTGTTTGGCTTTTTTTGAGAGAGTCTTACTCTGTTGCCCGGGCTAGAATGCCAGGGCCTCAGCTCGGCCTAGCTCATAGCAGCTTCAAACTCCTGGATTCAAGCGATCCTCCTGCCTTTGCCTCCCAAGTAGCTGGAACTCCAGGCACTCATCATAATGCTTGGCTAACTTTTCTATTTTTAGTAGAGAACTCTTGCTCAGGCTGATCTTGAGCTCCTGACCTTAAGGGATCCTCGGCCTCCCTAAGTGCTAGGATTTCAGGTATGAGCCACTGTGCCTAGCTGTGTATAAGGGTTTTTATTAGAAAACTACAGGCTGTCAAATGACTCCTCCATTTTCTGTTTCTTAGAAGTAAAGATTTTCACCTCCTTTAACAAATCTTCTGGATTTACTTCATATGTGCACCTGGTTCCTTACAATGCTACTGCTGAATTCTGCATTGTCTGTTGACCCATCTCAAGCATTTTCCACTCCCTTCTCTTTGGCTTCCTTCCTCTGATGGAGTCCATCAGAACCATCCCTCTGACCTGTGGTATTATAGTGATACAGTGCAAGTAGCAGCCTAGTCATGAAGCTTACTTTTCTTTTTATGCCAACTTTTCGTCTTCCTATGCGGTAATAATCATGGATCTTGTTTGTTTGTCTGTTGCATGATTTGCTTAGTTTTCTAGGCACTTACCTAGAAACCCATGCTTTGTAATTATATAAATCTCTATATAAATATAAATCTCTAACCCTAACCCTTAACCCTTTGTATAAATACAAACTCATGCTCTATGATTATATAAATCTCTTCTGACTTTGTTGAAAATACTAGATATTCAGTCGGTTTCAGCTTCTTGAAGAAATGGCCTGCTTGTCCTTCTGGACTGCTCCAGTCTGAACTGGGTCCCCTGTGACTGCCACGTGCTGCCCCAGCCGTTCTCCCCGGCTGTCCCGTGATGTTGATCCTGGGGAAAGTCTTCACCTGTCTCCTGTCCATTTACCATTTCTTGGGAGTAAATCTTCCTTCTTTGTGGTTTAATCCCTCTTCTGGGTAGAGTAGTTTTCTGAGAAAAGTAGACATCAGAGGTGTATATTTTCAACCTTTTGCATCTAGGACTGTCTTTATTCCTATGTATAGCGATACACATAATGGACTCTTACTTTGGATATTCTATTAGAAGTTGTAAATCATTCTCCCTTAGAATTTTAAAGCTTTTGTCTTCACTCAATTTTACCTCTTAGTGTTGGCTTTGAGAAACTGTCATTTTGTTTTTTTCTTTTCCCCGGTGAAACTATTTTTTATTTCAAAATAAAATTCAAGGGATTAAAAATGTTTGTGTACTTTGAGAAACTGTCATTTCGATTCTTGACGTTTTGTAAGGAATCTTCCTTCCACTCCTCCCTTCCTGCCCCGGCGCCTCACATTTCTCTCCTCTCTCTCATCTTCCTTTTCCCTTCGGAATCGTGTAGAATCGTCTTTTCACCTAGTGTTGCTATGATTCGACGGTGATGGGCTGTGGTTTGAGTCTCTTTTCATCCACCACAGTAGGCCTTTTTAATATGAAGTTTTGTGTGTTTTGGTTTGGGGGATTTTTTTATTTATTATTTCACTGATGATTTTCTGTCCTTCGTTTTCTTTGTTCTCTCCTTCTGTAACACTTCTCTTTTTCATAGCTGAGCTTCTTGAGTTGACATTCTATTTATTTGTTCTTTGCTATTTCCTTTTCTCCATTTTCTCTGCTTTCCAACTCTTCTAACACATTCTTCGCTCCTGAAGTTTTTTCAGTTTCCCAGAGCTCTTCTCACTTGGTTTTGGTTTTTGTTATCATCTTGTCTCCTGTCCCGAATGCAACCCCTTCCATTATACACTGTCCTTGAGGGGATTAGTAATCATTTTTGAAGTTATTTTTATTGCAAAGTCTTTGTTTCTTCTACTTGCTTTTTCTTTTTTCTATTTCATTTCTCTCTTTCCTATTTCAGACTTTTCTCTCTGTCTGGTGAGGTTAGCTGAATAGTCATATTTACGAGTGAGATGCTGAAAAGCAGACAGGAAGCTTGTATGGATGGGTAGAGCTCATCCCCTTTGGGCATGGTTGTAGGATTTCCCAACTCATCTTTTCTATTGGGGAGCCCTCGATGTCATGATGTCAGAATCTTTGGCACTTTTTCTTTCTGTTAAAGATTCCTTTTATTGTTGTTTATGTTGGATTCTGGAGGTAATGAAGGTAAAGATGTGTTCAATCCATGTTCTTCAACCACAAGTCACTGTCTCATCTTTTCTGTTGGGAATCCTCAAACATCAGTTTCTTTATGCATTTTTTCCCTGACCTGGTTAGACTTCCCAGGAAAGACTCTTAGGTCTCCTGCCTGGAGGGTGCAAGCCTGGCTACCTGCATAATGAGTGGTGAATGGTCCCTTAAAGATCACTCTTCCTTTTGATTTCTTGCAGCTTGACTTTTTAGATCAAAGAACATATTTTCTAAAATTTCTAATTTATGACTCATGTATAACCCCTAGAAGGAACACTTCGGTGATGTAGTCAGACTGAATTTGCGACATTTAAAAAGTTTAAATTTGGAGCCTTAACAATAAGCTTCTAATTCGGTTTCAACATCTAGAAGAAAAGCAGGGAACCAATGATCCCCCGAAGCTGGAGCCCTTAGTTTAATAACTCTCAATGTATTCTGCAAGCAAAGATTTCTATTTAGAATAACTACCATTAAGACTTACTTTTGTGTTTTAATGTTTTAAAATAAAGAGGAATTTTTAAACATTTAAAATGTATTTATTGACACAATTGATGGTAGCTAATTTAAATATCATTTTTTAAAAAATTATATTTTATCCCCAATTTTCAGCCCCAGGACACATCATTATTCACGATGCAGACAGATCAGAGTGTGACTGGCAATTTGGTAAGTTGATGTGGGTTTGTGTTTTGGGAAAGTTATTAGTTACCACTGATCATTCTAGGTTGTCTGAAGTTTGAATATCCAGAATGTAGATTTCTACAGCTCTCACTTGTGTAGAAAACAAGAGAGAAAGCATCCATTTAATCTTTGAATTTGGTTACTTCTGTTCCCAATGATCCAGCTAACACTCCAATCTCCTACTTCTGGGCCCCAGTAGAACTCAGTGAACACACCAAGGAGATGGATATTTCTGTGCGACTATAACTGAGTCTCCAGGACTTTAAATGAAATGGCCTCAAGAATTCATGCTTCAAAATAGATCCTTGCTTGCTTCTTGAGCTTAAAACGCCCTCATTTCTCATCTTGTCACTATGTGCGTTGTAGAAAGAAGCAAGGCGTAGTAGAGTTGTGATTCCTAATTCAATGCCAAAGGAGAGGAGAGGAAAGCTTAGTTGGAGAAAGAGTAGGCAGCAGAAAGAGTTACTCTTGGTAACTGTTTAGTTGTAAGATTGGTGCGGCAGTTATCAGGGGAAACCTTATCAGGACCAGCTTACTAATAAAGATGAATGAAGAGACTTTAAGAGATGTCACTTATGAACTTGTCACTGCTCAACTTCAGAGGATTTGGAATGTGGGAGAATTTAGTTCACAAAGGTAATTTGTGATGCTATAGTTTTCCCATGAGAATAGTGTATAATTATCCCAGCCCTTGCTTGGAACTGGATTTAAATAAAACGAATTTTTGTTTTTAGACTATTACATTTTTAAGAAAGGAATTCTGCTCTGATAAGTTTGTCTTAAAGGTTAATTTGGTATTTTTGCAAAGGCAAGTGTATGTCTAACACTTGTCAATAGATTGTCATACATTTGCCATTTCAGCAACTAGGTACAGGCAGAGTCTCTGAGAGCTGCCAATAAATAGTTAGATGTTTCAAATACCAATTATACTAGTGTCAATAATGGAACCAGAGGGACTCATTCTTCGTGTTCACTCCCGATCCTCTCTCAGCCCAGGTGATGGAGCTGGAGAGTAAGATTTTCTCTTATCATTTGTAAATCGATTAAGAAAAATCAAGAAATGCAGGTATAAAAGGAAAGGCAATTGGTCATAAGTAAACTCCCATCTGCTACTTTGATGCAAAAATGCCCTGCAACTGACATTGGGCATTTCCCTCCCATCCACAGCTGGCTCTGAGGTATCTCCATGCCTGTCTGTGGACATCTCACATCTCTTCTCTTGATATGTTTTCTGTGAAGCAGGCATCTTGCACCTTCTTCTTTCCACTGGGGAACTCACCTTTGCCATGCCAGCATTGCAAATCCTGCTAATGTGGGCTTTGCCCTCCAAGGAATTAGGAAATCTGTGTCTCCTAGCAGAGTTGTGATCAGACAGGATCTTCCCAGGAGCAGGAAAACATTCCAGCATTTGGTTCCTTGACTGTCCTGAGTGAGGTGGGGGTTGAGGTTGGTATGAGCTGTATATGTCCAGCCTGCATCATAAGCCTCACAGGATATCCCTTGAGTACAAGTTTAAACCCTTCTGAATCAGCAGTCCTTGCTCAGGGCCCAGAGTTGCCTCCGAGGCCCTTCTCACTAAATCAGCTCTTCCAAGATTGGAGAAGCAGGCTACAGGGCTAATGCCATTTCAGATGTGATAGACTCCCAACCCATCTCCTCACCTCTGCCATGACCTGCCCTGCGTCTTAGCACAGAGGATACCAGAAAAAGTGCTCCAAGTCTACACTACTCATTTTACTGTAAAGGGAGAATTCCATTCCTGATTCTCAGGATTGAACCATGTGGCGTCTCTATATCTATTTGCTGCAGTAGTGCTTTGATGTGCACCTCTTCTCTGAAGGTACAGTGATGCTACTTGAGCAAACAATGGAAAATCATTAGCAGTGCTCCAAATCTTTGTGGCATGGTATCAGCCCATTGTCAATGTTTTCAAGGGAGGCATCTTGTAAGAAAAGCATGGTTGCTATAGGGCTGATTTCCTACAGGACTATCAGATCTCTCCACGAGATGTTGCTCACAGTTTATCTCTGCATTTCTCTGTATCTTTACAAACTATTTACAATTTTATACTATCTTAGAAGGAAAAGAAGGTTTCTGTCTATTTCTAAATTTGAGAAGCTGATTTTATGTACCATTGTGCTTCATCCTGACTCCTCATTTAGTCAGTTACATTTATGCTTCAGGAATTTAAGAGTAATGCCATCCTATAATCTTTGCTGTGCTTTTGTAACATAGTGGTCATGTAATATTGACATGCCTGTTGTGACTTATGGGGACATAACAAATCCCTATGTTCTCTATACGTATTATCATTGTCTCGTCCAATTTCAGGAAGCAAATGCAATGGGAATCATTTATGAAATCACCCTAGCTATTCATTCTTTTTTTTGAGACAGAGTCTCATTATGTCACCCTCAGTAGAGTGCTGTCACAGCTCATAGCAACCTCAAACTCTTGGGCTCAAGTGATTCTCTTGCCTCAGCCTCCCTAGCAGCTGGGACTACAGGCACCCACCACAAAACCTGGCTGTTTTTTTGTTGCAGTTGTCATTGTTGGTTAGCTGACCTGGGTCAGGTTCGAACCCTCCAACTTTGGGGGGTGTGTGGCTGGTACCATAACCACTGTGCAACTAGTGCTGAGCCTGGCTATTCATTCTTACATAGGACTTCAGAATTTCTTCAGAATTCCAAGAAACCCAGACTTTGATACAAACTTATTTTAAGTTATCTTTGCATTTTTGAAAATGTACAATTATGTATGTATTTGACTCATGTTTTGAAATTTCTCTTGACTCTTCATCTGGCTTTAAACTTACATCCTTGATAGCAGACTCAGCTTGCAGGGGAACAGCATCTGCTCATGGGTTTCAGGTTACTCTGTGCCCTTTATGGTATAGGTCATTGATATCAGGCTGTCACAGCAAATGGCCTTGACTTCCCAAATGGTAAGATCATACCCCAAGCACTTGTAGTAACTTCGCTGCTATGAAAATGTATTCCATTATGAAAATAATTCTTTTTGAACAATAAAAGTGAAGTCTTTTCCCATCAAGGACTCCTGAGAGCATATTAGAGTGAATTTTATCTCATCCTTTCTTGAAAATTATGTCAGTTCAGTTCTTAAAGGTTATAAAAGCCCATAAAATATCAAATCTCTGCACACCTGTCTCCCAAAGTGTCCTTAGATTTTATTATGCCCTTTGAAAAGAATGGTGGTGCGACCCTGGCATCCGTCACTATGAATAGTTTGGTGGGGAGCACAAGACAGATAGTTTGTGTGTTTATCCAACGCTAGGCTATTCCTTATTCATTTTGTGTGAATAAGCATAACTTTTCCATTACTTTTCTGTGGAACTTGTGTGCACCAACTTAGATGAACAAACAGGAGAAAGAGAGGAGGGTTTTGGCTGCTTCTGGTAGAAGTTACTGATTTCTCCAGCGTCTCAATTGGAGACTTCTTGGTCCTTTAGGAATACACTTGACTCTTTTTTGTAGTTTAAATGTTCTGATGGAAACGGGTCTTAATGAGCCTTTCATTTCATGAAATAATCAGGCTAGATAAATGTGCCTATTTATGTTAGTAAGGATGGGAAAAGGGAGTATTTTTAGTAGATATGCTTGAGTGTGGTATTTTGAATGTCCTGTTGTTATTTTACATTGCTAATTTTAAAACTGAAAAGATCTTGAGCTAAGAGACGCCGGAGTCCTGATTCAGCATAAATGTGATTGGAATCTAGACAGTGTCTGTGTACAGAGGGCACGGTGGGAAAAAAGACCTCACCCTGCCCACACAATCCAAGGGTCTACCTGATGCCGTGGAGAGTGCTGCCCTGTGGTTCTTTAAAGAATCACTTTACTGTATGAAGTAAATTGATTGCTCAGAATTTTATTGGGGGGAGGAGGGCTAAACAGGAGTTTACAACAAGGCAGTAGAGTATCCATGACTGTGGTACCTAGTAGCCAGGAGCTGAGTCTGCTCCTCTCAGCCTATAAAGAAAAGCACCAATCAGGTCAAATGAGTGCTTTTTAATCTGAATATTGAGATGATCCTGCATTTCTGTGGTATGGCTCATATTCACAGAACTGAAAGACCTCAGGACTATGTGCCCTGAAATTTCTTCTTCAGTCCTTCTCACTGAGCTTGGGACCTCCTGTGATCTCCTCAGTCTCTGCTAAGAAGCAGAAAGTACCATTACAGGATCCCTTGTAGATGTCATAGGGACGTGAGTGGTTGAAATGTGGCAAGTAAGTAAAATGAGTAGTCAGAATGGCGAGCCTTCTCCGGACTTAAAGGGAAATGATGGCTCTCGATGATGGTCAAAGCTTAGTAAGATTCTTTTCCTAGATTTTTCAGTTCTGTAAAGGCCTATGATGCCAAATGTTTTTTTTTTTTTCCAGCTTAGATTTCATGAAGCTAGTTGCCTATGGGATAACAAAGAAAATATTAATTGTCTGGTATTCTGCAAAGTTATCTATTCACCTGTTGACTCTTTTTCCTCTAACCTTCAAAACCAACACTCCAAGGTTGAATCTGAACAGGCTCCACCCACAGAGCTGAAAACAGAGGAGGCCCCTGCTGCCGCCGCCCCTGCTGCTGGGCTGGACCTTGGACTGGACACTCAGGCTGAGGAGCTGGGGGAGGAGGCAGGGGTGAGCACCACCTTCCCCCAACCCCACACCTGCCTCACTGCCACAGCCATGCTCATCTCATTACCTCACGTGTGGCTCTCACCCATGCCTCTCATGGCCAAACAACCTCCATGTCTGTTGTGGCCCCCATGTTCAGATGGAATTTCATTTGTGTTCCCTTTCATTTTTTAATAATTAAGATATCCAGAGAACTGACCTTACGATCTAGAAAAAACCATAGGTATACCGCTCTAAACAGGATGCCTTGATTCTCTTTGAGAATTTCCCATTCACAGTTGAACTTGTAAATAATCAGACCTGTTAATGCTGGAGACACGTCTTGCATTAGGGACCAACTTGCCTGTGATAAAGAGAAGGATAGTAACTTTGTTGGTTGTGTCTACCTATTGATGCCTTATAATATTAGTTTTGGAGGTTGGTTAAGGCCCAGTGAGGGGACGTCTTATATCATAAATCTGTAAGGATTCTTACATGTACAACCATTTGTTCAAAATCAGATCTGTTGCTGGCTCTTAAGATAATAGGGGCCTAGGTTGTGTTTTGTGCTAGGATGGAAATCAGTTTGTCTACCTGGAAACATGCTCTTAACCCCGATCCATGTAGCTGTAAAGAATACCACATAATAAACTGAGATGAGCTCTAATATGCACCAAATAAAATTGGATAAAGTGACTCCTGTGAAAGTATCAAGAGCTCAAAATATGCAGGGAGAATGAAAAGTACTTTATTGGTGAAATCCAGTAAAATATCTTTCAGGAATTTCAATGAAGGTACTGTTCACTACAGCCTTCATAGAATCTGTACAAACAGGAAAACCAACTTTCCTATTACCAAAAATAGCATCTCTTAGATTAGAGACTTAGAAAAATGAAAGTTGTGTCTCGTGTTCTTGGTGCCTCCGGTCATTTTCCAGGAAAAAGAGTAGATCATGTGTCAAATTGATACTTTATTAATATAGTAGAGAAAGAAATAACAGGGCAATATAGTGTTGGAAAATACTTAAATTAGGAATGACTCCTGCAAAATGATCATATTTTACATTTAAAGATACAGAGTTGAGCTAAGTTCTGATAGGGAATTTAAGAAATGTATTCCGTTAGATTGAATTTTTTCTATTAATGGAGACTTGCTTGCATGCACTTTAGGCCAGTAGTGCTGTGTCCGTGGCTTTTCTTCTTGTCATTCCCAGATTCACTGGTGACCTCAACAACTCGGTACAGATTGGGCACTTTCATTTGGTGCCCAATTGTGATCTGTCTGTTGACCTTACCTTTAGGATTGTGTAAATAACAAATGACAGGAAAAATAGAGTTGAATTTTTGACTACTGTTATAAATTAGAAGATAATTGGTTTTTTAGAAGATAATGACAGGGAATTAAAAAGACATAGATTTTGACAGAAACTGCTCAATTCTGAAAGGTTTTCCTTAAATTCCTAGCAGCATACACTTCATGTTCAATAGTGTTTTCAAACTAGAATGTTGATTCTATACCCTATTCAGTGTAAGCCTACATGAATACTATATGTATATACTACTACGTATATGTGATTTATAATTTTTCTAACTAACAGTAATATGAAAAACATTCAACAAACTATGGAATAGGCATCAACCATCACTAAAATCAACTTCCCTAATATTGAGTAAGGAGATATTTGGAAGAATTCTTCATTCTAAAAATACTTTATCTCCTAAGCTAAAGCTTATGGATGAACTTTAGAGAATCAAAAGTTTTGATTCCTTGTGAACTCTAAGGCAATTTAGAGAGCATTAGGAAAGATTCAGACATTTCCTATCTCGCAGAGCTCATAGTGTGATCCACCCTCTCCAAAGAGAAAAAAATTCAAGGTCATCTCTGAGAATGGACGGAAAAATAATTGTACTCGTATTAACTAAGAGGGAGAATGTTTATATCAATTCAGTTTCCTTAATGCCCATCAATAGTGATTATTTTCCATGGTTTTTTTTTTTTTTTTTTAAATCATAGCTGTGTACATTAATGTAATCATGGGGTACAATGTGCTGGTTTCATATACAATCTGAAGTATTTTCATCAAACTGGTTAATCTAGCCTTCATGGCATTTTCTTTTCCATGGTTCTGAATGGGGATCCTTGGATGAGCCAGTCCTTCCTCTGGTTGTCCCTGCTACTTAGGAGAACAGTACCATCTAGGATGTATTTTTGTTATCTAAAGTATATGTATTTCTTCTTTCTTCTAGTCATAATAATCTAACACAATAATAGGGTTATCAGTTCTGAAGAAAGACTGCTACTGTTGCTAGATGTGTGATATTTATTTATAAAAGCGAAAATCCCGGTTGTATTTCTGGCATTAATTGGTCGGCCAGTTGTGGTTGTCATCTGTCAGGATATGGTTAACATGACCTTTGAGGTAATCCCTTTTACTGCTGAAATGTTACCACACTTATTAGTTCAGGTTTTGACAGAATGCATTTCATCAGAGATGAGGTTAGTGGTGGTTTTGTGAAAAACAAAAAACAAGAGGCAAGAAATGTCAAAAACAGGAAACTTTAGCAGTGGGTCCCAAAGGAACCTGGGGCTGTCAAGAAAAGTTTGATTATTATATTTTGTTTGGTTTTTAACATAAAAACATAGTTTTTCTTCTGATTCATATACTTTAAAAATAACTGACTCTTTAAGTAGAAAAAGTTACATTATTTTATGTTTAAATTTTAGTTTCTTGTTACTTGTGACTAGAAATACAATGAGTTTTCGTACATAGATTGCATATCCTATAACTTGTTAAACTCATTTAGTTGTCCCAGGAACTTTTTTGTAGATTCCTTTGCATGTTCTGCATAGAAGATCATGTGGTACAAATAATGAAAGTTTTACTTATTCCTTGCCAGTATGGATGACTTTTATTTGTTCCTCTTCCCTGATCATACTGCCTAGAATCTTTACTCTAATTATGAAAATAAGTGATGAAAGCTGATATCCTGGCTTTATTTCTTGTCTTAGGAAAAAAGCATTTAATTATGGACAGTTCAGTTTAATGTTAACAGTAGGTTTTTGGTCCCTATTCCTAATCAAGTTAAAGAAGTTCCCTTCCATTTCTAGCTGTTTAGAGTTTTGTTTTGTTTTTTTAAATCAGACATGTAAATAGAATTTCTTCAAATGCTTCTTCTGTTTCAGTTGAGATGATTGCATGGTCTTGTGCTAATATAGTAGATTGTATTGAATGATTTTTAAATGTTATACCAACCCTCTATTCCTGGGATAAATCTCATCAGTTATATACTGTTGGTTTTGATTTGCCAAAAGAAAATTTAAGAATTTTCTTGTTGATATTCACAGAGATGTCAGTCTGCATGTTTTAATTTTTTGTTCTAACCTCTGCTTTTAGTTTTAGGTCAGTGCTTGTCTTCAAGGATGAGTTAGGAAATATTTCCTCATCTTCAAAGTTCAAGAAGATTTTGTTAACATTCAGCATTATTTCTCCCTGAATTATTACAGAGAATTTATTAGTTGACTCATGTGGACCTTAGTTTGCTTTGCTCAAGGTTATCAACCAAAATAAACTTCTTTAGTAGATACAAATCTATTTAGGTTCTCTATTTATTTCTTCCAGAGTGAGAACTGATAGATTTTTTCCATAGATCATTTGTATATCTAAAGTTGCATTTGTTAGCAGAAAGGAATTTTTAATACATTGAACAGCCCTTTGTCATCTTTGTATATATATGAATTCAAGTCCTGACGTCGCCACTCTCGTTCCTGATCTTGCTAATGTGTTTCTCCTAACTCTGCTCATTGCTGACCAGCATGACTTGAGATTTATCAATTTTATGACTGATATCATGAAAAATCAGCTTTGGTTTCATTGATTTTTATCTTATTTATTCATTCATTTATTTTCCTATTAAATTGATTTATGCTCTTTATTACTTTTCTTTTGCTTACTTCATATTTAATTTATCCTTATTTTCTAGTTTCAAAAAGGTGGAAACTGAAGTTATTGATTTTTTCTTAAGGCCTTTATGAATGAGTTTTCCTCTGAGTATGGCTTTGGCTACATCTTGCAGATTTCTAGATACTATTTTTTTTTTTATTAAATGATAATTGTGTACATTAGTGCAATCATGGGGAACAATGTGCTGACTTCATATACAATCTGAAATATTTTCATTGAACTATTTAACCTTCATGGCCTTTTAATCACTATATGAAGACATTTATATTCTGTATTTATTAAGTTTCACATTTTCTTGTCTACTGGAAACATCAGGCCTAGAGAGATTGTACCTAATTTAAGGTAACTAAAGAAATAAATACATTTAAAAATAGCATGTGGGGCTGTAGAGAAATACTAAAAGAAGGAAAGGATTACATACCAGAGTTTAATATTTTCTTTAGAGAACATGAAATTAAAAAAAAAAAACTTTCTCAAAGTTCAAAGACAAAATTTGAAAATTGTCATCCTTTTGTTGCCAATAAAATTTGAGATGACAAGTTTGAGTGAAACAGAAGATGAAGGATGTGAGTATAAGGCAGCCATATGGAGAATAAGAGAGTCAAAGGGAACTCAATGATATGGGGAAAGATTTTAAGGGGAGGCAGTGTGGGGTCAGATTAAAATGTGCAGAAGAAATGGCAGAGACCGAAGCAACAGCAGTGAGCATTGATTTAATGACACAAGGTGAAACTGGAGTAGTTCTCCCAACACATAGAGAAAAGCAGGAACAAGGTGATAAGTCTGGGTGGAGATAAGACTCATGGGTAGGGGCTCATTCTAAGGAAGAGACCGAAAGAATGTCGTAGAAACAATAATGACCCACTGTGACAGAGGAAAACACACCTGAGCTGAAGTTGGCCTGGTTGATGGGGTTCTTAGCGTGTGGGTTGTAGGAAATCACCAACAAGAGGCAAACTTAATGAGAGACTAGCACCTCAATGGGGTCCTGTGCATGTTCAAATTCAAAGTTTAAGAAAAAAGTTCTCCAAACTCTAGAGTGGAAATAGAAAAGCACAACAACAAAACAATCAGGCTGGGCCCAGAACATCATCAATACTATAGGGCAGAAGCTGTTAGAACAAAGTGCAGATTTTGAAAACAAAAAGCACACTGTAGTAATTTTACCCCAAGTCAAAGTTAGTCATATGTGAAAGCAGCAAAAAAAGACATCAGGTAGGGTTGTAGAATTCCCATGGGATTCCTGAAAGGCTTTTTATGAAGATATATTCAGTTAACTGAGAGATGAACCAAATTGGTCTGGATGGGGGAAAGATGTGACCAAATAATGTGGCGATATGTCAGTTGAAGATCCTGGGTGGGGTACTTGGATATTTGCTGTGTGATTCTTTTTATTATTCTCTGTTTGAAATGTTTCATAATGAAATGTGAGCAGAAATCCAAAAAATGACTTAAATGAAGACATCGTAAATAAGGACAGCTGTACATAGAACTTAAATCATTTAAAAATGCGGGCTAAATAATTGTTTCTTTATAAACCAGAATTTTATCTCACAGTGTGGTGTATCACATCTCAAAAATGGAAACCAACTAGTGCTCAGGGATAGGCATATATTTAGCCATTAATATAATTTTTAAGAAACATGATCCTGTGTCTTACAAAGCGAATAGCTAAAGCCCCTGTATGTGTAGAAAGTGAATAAAAATAGATGTTAAGATGTTACCATAAATTTTAAAAAATTATTTTTAAATCCATGGTTCCTCACTATTTTTTAATTAGAAAATTACCTATTCTCAGAATAAGCTACCCTGTAAATAAGCATGGGATTTCACGCTGGGAGGAATGTCAATATTCTTCGGTAGCCTGCATGACTGGCCAGCTGCTTTTCAGGCATTGTGAAGAGTTCATATTCCCAAGATAACAGCAACAAAGAAGCTAAGTAAATAAATGACATAAACCTTAGCAATTACAGCTTCTCTTACAGTCTTCCCAACTCACATATATGAGGTCCCAGGCATTATTGACATCGGTTTGTAGCATCAGCTCCTAGAGTCGCGACCCACCGGAACTGTGTTAAAGGGTTGTGGCATTAGGAAGGTTGAGAACCACTGTCCTAGAGGGACTGACGAGTTTGTGTCCTCCGTTGTGTCCCCCTGTCTGTAGGACCAAGACCCAGGCTGTTGTTGCATTGTGTTCATGGCATGCCATTTCCAGAAAATGTTGCTAATGCAGTTCGTAGAGTTGAAAGGACCCTGACATAAATGCTCTACATTGCTTTCCAGTGAAGTAATGAGGACTGTATGGTGTTAAGTGGAAGCCAGTGCTGTCCATCTCCAAGCAGGTTCCTTGCTGGTCTTCGTGACTTCTGTGTGATGAACAGACAAGTTAGCAATAGTCTTGGTGCTGGGGCCTCGCAGACCCCTTGGATATACGTTAAACAGCATGGCGTTTATCCAAGAGATTGGGGGAACTTGCTAAGTCTCTCTTTGTACTAGGTGTTTTCCAGCATAAATATATTTATCTAAGAGAGTTTTGGCAGAAGGTAGGTTAAAGAAGAGAAAATTTTGATACCATCAAACATCAAAGGCTTGAAATACTTTCAGCCATTTGTCCATAGGTTTTCATGGTTAACATTTTTAAAAAAGCAAATAACAGTCATTTATCATTGTGGTTTTTCCTAACAAGTGTAACATACCTGCTACTATAGCAAGCAGAGCACAGAAAATGTCTTTCTTTTCTAGATCTACAGATTGGAATGAATTTGCAGAACTATATAGTTATTATTAGTAATAATAAGAGGGATAACTTTTCTCAGTGAAAACTTTTTTACCCTTTTCCTGGATTTTATCTAGAGGTCACACCTCATCTGAGTAAATGGTGTCATATTTTATGTTATTTTATGTTATTTGTGTTATTTTGTAATACTATTGCAGTCGTAAATATTTACTGGAAGCACTGGTAAAAGCAAAAAAATGTTGAACAAATTCGGACATGGAGGAAGGACTGGGACACCCCAGTTATGAAGTAATACGTAGTCCTTGCTTATGTAATTTTTTTTTCCTTTGAGACTGAGTCTCACTCTGTACTCTGGGTAGAGTGCCATGGCATCATAGTTCACAGCAACCTCAAACTCTTAGGCTTAAGTGGTCCTCTTACATCAACCTCCCTAGGAGCTGGGACTATAGACCCTGCCACCATGCCTGGTTAGTTTTCTGTTTTTAGTAGAGACAAGGTCTGTCTATTGCTTAGGCTGGTCTCAAACTCCTGAGCTCAGGTTGTCCATGCACCTTGTCCTCCTAGAGTGCTAGGATTAAAGGCATGAGCCACCGCGCCCGCCTTTGAGCTCTGTAAAATCAGTGTTAATTTAACAGCGAACTAATGGACTCAGAGATGAGTGGCATAGTGCTAACTTCTTTCCAAGTACATCATTCAAATTGTTTGACTTTTCCTCTCTATAGTAAAAGTGTCAGTTTCCTTAAATCACACCTTTGCCAGCATTGTTAATCTCAGTATTTAGGTGACTGTATCATCATTCTTATCTATGATTTAGTACATGATACAGATGTTTTTTCTGCTAACAGAGATCAGGTAAATTGCAAAGTAGCCAAGGCTGGGATATTTGCTCCTGTGAAAGTGAGGAATGTCAGAGCCCTGTGAGATGGAGCTCTTCACCGCCACCTGCTGGTGGTTGGTGTCACAGCAGCGATACTCTCCGGTCTTAAGTGTATCCAGCCAATACTGCCTTGTTTAAATTATCTAATAAAGAAAAGGTTGTAACATGTATATCTTGTGATAGTAAAATATGATACAACCAAATTCATAGATATATTAAGAGCTGGAGACAAATTATGGGCTAATAATGAACATTTTGTTTGTATGAAACAAATTTTTAAAAATTTCCTTTGACAACACTATCACTATGTCAGAAATATATCCTCTTCTGGAGAGGTAGTATCAATTCTGTTGAGAGTAAAATCCAGTTATTAATAGTATTGACATGACACATATATGTATGTAAGTATTTATAATCACTTGGGGGAGCAAAACAAAAGAATGTCTGTTTTTTGATCTTAGCAATATGTCTGACTGTGTTTAGTGACGTGTGCTTTTCTGCACATACTGTCTGTATATACACAGAATCCATCTGCCTCAAAGCTGTTGAAACCACAGAGATATTCATAGATACGATTTTTCCAGACAGATGGAAGGTATAACTAACTTAGAATTGTGCTACAATGGGCTTTCTACCATTTGAGCCCATCAATTGATTGTATGCACATATTGTCTTTAAGTATAGTTTTCAATGTGGAAGAAACTTTATTAGGTGCAAAGTATCCTATAAAATGCCTGTTAAGTCTCTAACCACAAAGGATGGTAGTTTTTCATTTTTCTCAGGATTACAATGTTGTGCTAACCGATGCTCTTGTTATTACGCTCCTGACAAGAGCACCAGAAACATCCACAAAAAGATCAGTGCTTATTTAAGACAAAAGACGCAGTTTCTCAAGTATTTAAATAAACTTTTTATTATAGGAATTTTCAGTCATTCATGAAAGTATAAGTTAACACCTGTAACCCTACTTCAGTAATTATCAACATTTATAATTCACTTTCAATTAGTTACCCTACCTGTATTCTGTAACAGGTTATTTCTATTTTGAGAAATTACCTATCAATTTGAATCAGCAGAAAGGCTTTTAAAAATATCTTGATTAAGAATATGGGTGCGTAGCTTGAGTTTGCCATCTCCCGTTTTTGATACCCACTCTGAAGCACGCAACATTGTTCTTTGCAGTTTTCTGAGTTTGAGAGTAAATATTTGCAACATTAAGACTTCCTTACTTAATAAGTTGAACTGGGTACAGCTTATTCAGTAAAGAAAAGAAATGGCTAGGCGGCGCCTATGGCTCAAAGAAGTGGAACGTTGGCCCCATATGCCGGAGGTGGTGGGTTCAAACACGGCCCTGGCCAAAACCTGCAAAAAAGAAAAAAAGAAAGAAAAGAAAAAGAAATGACTAATGCCTATCACATCAGATAGCAAGATTAAATTTTGAAATATATATCCTGGCTATATTACATAAGATCAATCTAATATTTTTCATCCTCAGCCTTTCTGTTTCTACCTCTTAAATCTGGTCTGATGTTAGAATCCTGTGAAGGAGTGGACTCCAATTTCTTCAAAATTAATACTTCCAATCGGACTTTATTTCATTGTTACAAGTTTTAAATACTACTTAAAACTTGTCTTTGGGGCGGCGCATGTGGCTCAAAGGAGTAGGACTCTGGCCCCATATGCTGAAGGTGGCGGGTTCAAACCCAGCCCCGGCCAAAAACTGCAAAAAAACCCCCCCAAAACTAAAAAACTTGTCTTTGGACTGGGTTCTAACCTCAGAAACAACATTCTTACTCTTTTCTATTGTACTTATCTTAACAAAGAGAAATCTTATCCAGAGTTTGATTTTGGTATTTTGCTAGCCAATTGGGTCTGGAGATATTTGGAGTGCTATAATGCATATTTGATTACAAAACTAATGGTCCCTTCATTCTCCAGAATGAATGAAGAATCTCAAGTATCAGTAGGAAGGGAAGTTGTAAGTTAAGATAAAGAAGTCTGCTGATCTGAGGTCAAGCCACAATAGAGAAGGTGCAAATACATATACATATATATATATATATATATATATATATATATATATACACACACATTTTGAGAAAGGAAAAATCTGTATTAAATTTGTAATACTTGTCGCCTTTGACTTCCACAATTAAACGAGATGCTCACTGTGACTTGTATTCATCTTTTTTATTGGTATATATTGAATACTGTGATTTTAATATAGTTTTTTCCTTTCTTAAAATGCGTATGTACTGGGCAGTGCCTGTGGCTCAGTGAGTAGGGCGTCGGTCCCATGTATTGAGGGTGGCCGGTTCAAACCCAGCCCCGGCCAAACTGCATCAAAAAATAGCCAGGTGTTGTGGTGGGCACCTGTAGTCCCAGCTACTCAGGAGGCTGAGCAAGAGACTCGCCTAAGCCCAGCCCAGGAGTTGGAGGTTGCTGTGAGCTGTGTGACGCCACGGCACTCTACTGAGGGCGATAAAGTGAGACTCTGTCTACAAAAAAAAAAAAAAAAAGTGCATACTGTTTTTTGGCACCCTTTGTACATTGACTCAGTGTAATATATTAAGCAAATCGAAGGCCTGCAAGTATGACTTAACCTTTGCCTTGCATGTCCTTAGGTCTTGTTGTAATTGATCTGAACTCCAAGTTGTAGGAGTATGCAGTATAATGAGGTGTGTCTGATCTCTCTTCTCTTTGTAGCTAAGATCTCGGTTTTAAGCTTTTCTGCTGTTCCTTGGCTAAGAAAGGGTTTGTTAAGTCATCAGTGGCTTAGTATTTTTAATTTTGGCTTACACTGCTTTTCTTATGTGGCTTTCCTCCATGACCCAGGTATTGGGCCCAGGCTCTTTCCATCTTGTGACTCACAGATACCCTAAGATAATGAAAATAGTTTTGGAGGGGTACCACACACTTATAAGTCCTATCTTCAGAATGCCATATGTCACTTTCATTTAACTTTCATTTGCTACCCTGATTGCAGGGAAAGCTGAGGAATGTAGAATTGCTGGATGCTTAGGAAGAAAAAAGTCAGAGTTTTGATCAACAGATGGCAGAATCTGTTGCACCTGAATCCTGGGATTCAATACATTGCAAAGATAGTTTGAGATCTGAATAGCCTCAGCAGAGGGGGAGAAGAGAAAAGGTTGAGCTTGCCTCTTCGCTGAGGCTCATGGAGACAGACGTGGCCTGTTTGGTTTTTGCTCTACAGATCTTACCTGGAACTGAGGCTGATGTGACAGCCGAGGAGGCTCTTGTGCAGGAAGCAGAGCCAGAGAAGGCAGCTCTCCCTGCTGGGGAGGGAGTAGATTTAGAGGAGGCCAAAGTTGAGACTGAAACCCCTGAGGGTGTAGACAGTGACAGACCTCAACCAGAGGAACCCGAGTCAGCAGCGCCTCAGGTAAGTGCCTGGTGGAGGGAGCTGCTGGGGAGGTGGTGCTGGTTAGAGGGTCTCTGTCTCTTGGCTAATGGTGATAACTTCTCAGATGTGGAGTAAGTTTGTAGCAATTTTGTGACTCCACCCCCAATATTTATTACCAAATTCTCAGAAAGGTTGGTCTCATCATCGCTATCAACATTGTTGTCAGTATCAACACAGCATGGCAGACTGGGCTTAAGCACAGACAGGGGAAAAGGAAACTATGGAGTAAAGTGAAGGGGAAGAGGCGTGAAGCAGAGACGAACAAAATGAGATGGAGAGACATGTGCTCGAGAAAATGTCCATAGAGTGCTTAGCTTAGTGCCACTCACACTGGCGTTAAACCTTATTCCTATTATATTCCTGTTCGGTGGTTGGTTGTTATCCTGAGTGCCTTGAATTCTCCCTCAGTTTACCAAGAGCTCATTGCTGTGTTGCCCTTTCAGATGGGAACTAGGCCATTAAGAGCTACCCCCACCGCCCTGCTTCAGAACAGTATCCAAAGGCAACAAACTCGCATATTCTAGGGTCTGGAGGCCGCCAGCGTGGGCACCTGCCCCCACTCTGTCTTGTGAAAGGCAACATGAAGAGTTGGGCTTGGTGGTATGCTTTCTTTTTTCCTGAGGATTTTCCTTGTAGTGAACTTCCAAAAACCTCTTCAGGGTTTACTTAAGGCTTGAAAGTGAATTATCCCTTTCATCCCACTAGAAAAGGGGCAGATAACAGTGGAGAGGTCACTCAAAAGAACATTCCATTTTGTTCCCCATAGATTGTCACAGTTCCAGGAGAGGGTTTGTATGTTGTTATGCTTGCTGAAAGAGAGTTACTGTTTTCTCCACGTTGACAGCTGGAAGTGCTGGTGTCCACAGATAGCCCCAGGGAATGCAGAACTGGATCTAAAAGGCAGTAAACATCTCCCAACTCTCACTGTGCTAAGGGAACTCCTCTCCTTGCTCCTCTTTGTTAAACAAATAAAGTGGAGGGCCTGACCCTTTGGGCCAGAAGTTAGAGTACTGGGAGTGTATGGAGGGAGCTGTGGCCCCTCAGGGTAGCTTCAGTGTGGGCTCTAAATAGAACCCACAGGCAAAGAGCAGGCAGGTTGACAGTCCATGCCAGAGCTTCCCCACGAAATATGTGTATGGTTTTGGGCAATTGGGGGTCCTGTGGAAGGATTTTTATCTGGAGGGAAAAAACCCACAGGAGGCTGAATGTCAGCTTCAGGGAAGTCCAGGTATTCAGTGGCACCAGAATGAGACTCACGGATGTGGGGGTGCACCTGTGGCCCCTCTCAGGACTGTCCCTCTCGCCCTCATGTATGGCTCACTCTCTCCCCCGACTCCGTGTCTCTTCCCAGTGTCCACAGAATCCTCATTCTTACCAAGCTGCATGGCTGGCAAGGATCCAGAAATTAACCCCATTGAGGGTTTCGCTCTCAGGAGACACAGAAAGGAGGCCGGGTGGCATCACGGAGGCCCACGGCCAAGGGCTCGAGCATGATTAGGGAAGAGCACGCAGTTGGCTGAGTGGGGATGTGAAGTGGCTGCCCCGGCAGTGGGTGGAGGCTGAGGCAGGTCCTCGAGGTTCCCAGGCCTTGCTCGGCACCACCACCTGTTTCCTTCCCCAGGAGAAGGTCATCCCTTCTGTCGTCATAGAGCCTGCCTCCAACCACGAAGGGGAGGGAGAACAAGAAACACCCACAGGTGCAGAGCCCAAGGTGGCCCCTGAGGACGCGGCTCCCGGCAGTGAGGTGCTGGAGCTGGCCGCAGAGCAGAAGCCCCTGGAGGACACTCAGCCCGCGCCTACCACTCCTGCCCTGGGAGCTGCTGACCAGTCAGCACCTGCAAGGGAGGCCCCTCAGGAACTGCCTCCAGGCTTCCTCTACAAGGTCTTTTCATGCTTTAAGATCTCTTGGCCCTGTGTCCTTTTTTCTTTTTGCTTTGAGTCCCTTTTGTCAAACCTTTGCTTTTTCGATTTTTACGTTTACTTTGCAGTCTATAATCTTTCTCTGAACCGCTTTCCCTTCACCCCAACATCCCCTTGGAAGGTGACAGGATTTCCATGTATGCTGCTGGACAGGCAAGAACTACAGTCACATCTTTGCATATTTAAAAAAAAGAACAACTAAAGGGAAGTTTACCATGGGGAAAATGGTGTACCCCTGGGTAAAGGACGGGTTGGTTCCTTCCACCCTTCCCCTGTGCTCCCGGGTCGGCCTTGAGTTTGTCCAGCCTGGCTCAGACCAGGACTTTCAAATCACCTGTTTGCTGGCGTGGTCCCTGACTGGATTATATTCCTCCGGAGGGTAGGAAACATGAGTAATTCAGTCACCTCTGGTACCTCATACAGGTATGACACAGAATAGGGAGATGATAAATATTCTGAAAATAAGGGAATAAATATATGAATGGGCTTCTACCAAAAAGAATAATAAAAAGAAACCTAAATGAATGGGAAGAAGGTTTTGCTTAAGACTGACTACTTGGAGCCTTATAAACTTCAGTATAAACATAAACTTTACTCCCCAAACATAGCCATATACAAGGTCTTGAGCTAAGTGTTAAAGGTAGGTAATGCTCCTTAATGGAACCAGACTAGGAATTGTCAACCTGAAATAATGGAAAGGATCAGAATGCGGTTTAAAGAGTTTACTCAAATAAAAAACTAAGACTAGCTACTGGAGTAGCACAGCAAAGGGGTGGGAGTCAGTGCTCGGAAGTTAGAAATTCAGGTCTCACACATGTAGGCAGAAACAAAGACATTTAGTAGGATTACACATTTCCTACACAGGGCTGGTTTATGAGTTACAAAAATCTTTAGTTACAGGATTTTTTCTTTTCTCTGGGGCTCCTTTGTTTTCTTTGCAGCTCGTTTTCATTTCCTTGCCAATTTAAAAGAGTGTGTTTGACATTCTGTCTTAGACAATGCGGTAGTCATGAAGTTTTTGTGTGAGAGGGGAAAGGAGGAAGCTCATCTGGAATTAAAACCATCAGTGAAGAGGGAAGGGGTCTTCCCTGGCCCCACTGGTCCTCTGTAACATTTTCCAAAACAACATTGGTAAAGAAAAAGGCTGATCTGTAATCAGAGAAGTAAAGGTTGCACCTGCCTGTCCAGTGAGTCAGGCCCCGTAATCACATTCCTATGAGGTTCAAAATAACTTAAAGTTCCAACAGCTTAGATTTTGAGTTGCTTATTTGCATAGAATATTAAATTCTAAAATTCAGCTCTTTTTCTTTTGAAAAATAGTTAAATTTGTGTTGGGGGGCAGGATTCGATAGTAGTAGTTATATTCATTCTCTCTGTCTTGTTCTCTTTCCATTAGAAAGAAACTGCAACCTGCTCCCTCATACAGGGGTGGGTGGATAGAATGGATTTCCGAATGAATGAATCTGGAGGAAGAGTTAAACCAGTGGGTAGGGGGTTATGTCCTGCCAGGTTCTGTTTTGATTATGGCACAAGAAGTCTAGGTTCACTTGCACATTGTACAAAGATCCAGTTACTGAGACAATGAGGATTGCCAGGGAAGAAAGGGATTTTTAATAGAATAGATGGCTTGTCAGGAGAACTGCAGAAGCTGCCTGAAATCCATCTCCCCACTAATGGAGATCATGGACTTTAAAAAGAGGGGTCATGGGTCTTGGGATAGGACAGTGTCTGTGTGCATTGGGGGCAGCCTGTGGGGGATGGTGATTCTTGTCAGAAAGCCTGCGCCTGGGCCTTCAAAAGCTCAGCTCCTGAAAATCTACCATTTCTGAAAAACAACTCAAAAGGTCAAGTAATTAAGGGAGAGGATTATGTGGGGGTCATAGAAATTGTTCAGTGGGGGACCTTTACAGAAGAGCATGCCAGGCAAGGCCCTGGCTTTCTGGGCCCATCCCTGGCTTCTTCACTAACAGTGGGGTGACCATTCAGCTCATTCTCTGGGCATCTATTTTCTCATCAGAGAAATTAATTTTGTGATAAAATAATCATTTCCCACTGACATTTGATGATTTTATCTGAAAAATACACATTAAAAGCAGATTGTTTAGTCTTGGAGGTAGGGTTGAGCAGAAAGACGGAGGCAGATAAAACCAGCCATGGCTACAGCCATTCAAGCAGATGGTGGGTACACTGGGGTTCCTTATACTATTTCTTCTGCTTTTTAATATGTTTTCTATAATAAATTTTAAAGAAAAATTTTTAAAGGGTGGGGCTGCCATGGTATGAAGGGTAGAGTGGGAAAGGGAGAAAGTTTATTTACAGAGAAATTCATCACAGGGATTAATTAAGTAATGTAATAAATCCTATATAACATGCAAGGTTTTTTTTTCCCGATTAGTAACTTACTTGGCAGAAGATGGAGTCAGAGGAACTTAAGCTAGACATTTTTTAGTTCAAGTTCAACAACAAACAATAATAAAGCATCAGGATGATAAAATGCAAATTTATAACACAATTTTGATGGATTAAAATTAATTAATATAACACTTTCAGCTATTGCAGAGGATACTGCATTACATATATACATGCAAATGGCCTCATATCTGAGAATAGGATTTTGTTCTCATCTTTATCGGCTTCTTCTTCTTGGGATATGATACATATCTTCATCTTTTTATGTGGCTTGAGGGATGCTTGAAAAAGAATCTGCTTATAATCTGGCTGGGAAACTATGATTTTGTGTCTTCTTTTCTTTTTAAAATTAATCTGTTCTCATAAAACCTTTGGCAGGTGGAAACACTGCATGATTTTGAAGCAGCGAATTCTGATGAACTTACCCTACTCAGAGGTGACGTGGTGCTGGTGGTTCCATCGGATTCAGAAGCCGACCAGGTAAAAGCTAATATTGCAAGATAATTCAGACTACCTGGGTTTTTCTGAGGGTCAGTTGGACATAGTCACTTCCTGAAGACGTTTCTATTTTCTGAGAGGCTGAAACCAACTAGAAAGGGCTGAAGGACTTGTGAGTACACCGCGTCATTACATGCTCTTTAGAACGCTCTTTTGGGCTGCACATAACCACGTCCTAGGGATGTCGTGTCTGTAACATCGGTATTCAGGAAATGCAGACACTATGCATGTGAATTAAATATTACCTTCAAAACTCTCTGCCTCTATGAACATGGACGTTTACTAAGAAAGAACATGGGGGAACTTTCTGGGGTGATGAAAATGTTTCATTGTATCTTAAGAGGAGTGGGTTGTGAATGTATACATTTGAACTCATTGAACTGATATTTAATCATCTCTGCATTGCATAACATTTAAATTATATCTCAATTTAAGGAGATTCTTTAAATAAAATCACCTCCTACAATAGCGGTTCTCAACCTGTGGGTTGCAACACACAGGAACTGTATTAAAGGGCTGTGGCATTAGGAAGGTTGAGAATCACTCTTCTAGAAGAATGGTCTGAGGTTAGGATGCCAAGAACTCCCATCTTGGTCTTATTCATAAGATCTGAGAAACCCTGAAATGATATGCAGAATGCGTAAATGTGTGTAGGAACATGTTTTTCTGGAGAGAAAAGCTTTAAATTCCATACTGTTCTCAAAGAGATTTATCAGCCCCCACTCCCAAAGAAAAAGTCAAGCATCACTGCTTTTGAGGTTAAGACTTATATGTTCACCATTTTATTTGTTTTTTATTGATAGTAACACTTATCAACATGGGTCAGTGGCTGGGTCAACAAAATAATCTCTTCCACAATAAAGTAAGATTGGAAATTAATGACAGTACTGTATTTTTAAAATTTCCAAAGATTTAAAAGTTTGAAAATATACCTGTGAATAATCCATAGGTCAAAGACATTTTAGTGCAAGTTAAAAAAATATTTAATAAGTGACCAATGATTCTAGATTTTATTTATTTTATTATTATTTATTTATTTTTTATGAAATCATAAGTAGGTAGATCATCTAGGTTTTAAACCAAAGCATGTAAAACAGGTCAAATTAAATAGAGCCAAGAGAAGGAAGGAAATAATAAAAATAAATTTACAAATTAATTTAATAAAAAGACACAATACAGAAAATTAATAAAACCATAAGCTGGGTATTTGAGAGGATTAACCAGCTCAAATAAGCTGGTTATTTGAGAGGAAACTGGTCAACCCTTCAAAGCACTCTTTAAGAAAAAAGTGACCAAAAGTGACAAGATATAAATTCCCAATATCAGGCAAAAGAGTCAGCATCTCTACAGATCTCAAAGACATTAAGAAATCCCATTATATGAGTTTATACTTTGTTATAATAAAATAGCTATTTTTTAAAGAAACAAAAGTTCTTAAAAAGCTAGTATTTTATGTTTACCAACATTTTTTATATTTCCAGTGTTCTTTATTCTTTGAGTTTCCATTTGGTATCATTACCTTCCTGCTGGAAAATCTTCAGCTATTCCTCTAATGCTGATCTGTTGGCAGCAAGTCCTCTCAACATTTGTTTACCTCAGATTATCTTTATTCATTCTCATTTTTATAGATGTTTTCGCTAGAGAAATAATTCTGAATTGTTTTTCTTTCAACTCTTTAAAGATGTTTTATTGTTTTCTGGTCTCTACTATTTACAATTCAAAATCAGCTGTCATATGTATGGAAAGTATCATTCCTTCTTTCCCTGACAACTTCTAATAACTTTCTGTATCTTTGGTTTCCTTCAGTTTGATTATCACGCGCTTGGTGCTTGGTGCTTGGTGCATGGGTGGTTTTGTGTGTGTGCATCTGTGTGTGTGTGTGTAAACTTCATGAAGTTCACTGAACTCAGTAGACTTGTAACCTGATGTTTTTCACTACTTTTGGAAAACGTTTGGCTATACTTTCTTTCTTCTTTTTTTTTATTATTTTGCTTTGTTTTGTTTTGTTTGCCTCATTCTCATCCTTCTTTTACTTTGAGATTGCAATTATACATTAGACTTTTTTTTTTTTAAATTTCAGGTTAATGGGAGGGTACAAGCAGGTCACAATATTACAATTTGTTAGGTAGAATCCCTCTTGAATTATGTCCCACACCCCAAAAGTGTGCCATACACCCCTACATTGTGCCTCACTTAACAGGCAAGATGGATAAAAGATTTAAATCTAAGACATGACATAATAAAAAGACATGTCTTTTATCATAGACATGACATGTCTAAGACATGTCTTTTTATCATGTCATGTCTTAGATTTAAATCTTTTATCCATCTTGCCTGTTAAGTGAGAACACGCCAATCTGCACCCTCCCCTCTCCCCCCTTCTTTGTTCCCCTCTCCCTTAAACTTGCATTGAATTAAGTTTTTCTCCTATGTGAGAGCATGTTAGATCATCTACTGGCTTCATAATAAAATTGAGTACATTGGACATTTGCATTTTAATTCTTCTGATGCTTTACTAAGAAGAATGTGTTTTAACTCCATCCAGGTTAATAAAAAAGATGTAGAGTCTCCATCTTTTCTTAGGGCTGAATAGTACTCCATGGTACACATATACCACAGCTTGTTAGTCCAACCCTGAGTTGATGGGTATTTAGGTTGTTTGTACATTCTGGCGATTGTAAATTGAGCTACAGTGAACAGTCTAGTGCAAATGTCTTTATGATAAAATGATTTTTGACTTCTGGGTAGATGCCTAGTAGTGGGATTGTGGGGTCAAATGGGAGTTCTAACTTGAGGTCTATGAGTATTCTCCATATTTCTTTCCAAAGAGGCTGTGTTAGTTTTCAGTTGTACCAACAGTGTAAAAGTGTTCCTCTCTTCTCTCCTGCACCAGCATCTGCTACTCTGGGACTTTGTGATGTGGGCCATTCTCAGTGGGGTTAGGTGACTTCTCAGGGTCGTTTTGATATGCATTTCTCTGACAATGAGGGACGATGAGCATTTTCTCATGTGCTTCTTATCCATACATCTATCTTCCTTCAAGAAGGTTTTGTTCATGTCTGTTGCCCAGTGATGGAAGAGATTGTTTGCTCTTTTTTATTGATTAATTTGAGTTCTCTATACATCCTAGTTATTAAGCCTTTGTCAGACTCATAACATGCACGTCTTTTCCCATTCTGAAGGTTGTCTATTTGCTTTAATTGTCGTGTCCTTAGCTGTGCGAAAGCTTTTCAGTTTAATAAGGTTTCATTTGTTTGTTTGTTCATTTATTTATTTTGCAGTTTTTGGCCAGGGCCAGTTTTGAACCTGCCACCTCTGGTAAATGGGGCCAGTGCCCTACTCCTTGAGCCACAGGTGCCGCCCTCCTTTGTTTATTTTTGTTGTTGTTGTTGTGATTGCCCCTGAAGTCTTTATAAAATCTTTCCCCAGGCCAATATCCTCAAGAGTTCTTCCTACACTTTCTTCTAAGATTTTATCATATCATGTCTTAGATTTAAATCTTTTATCCATTTTGAGTCAATTTTTGTAAGTGGTGAAAGGTGTGAGTCCAGTTTCAATCTTTTACATGTCGTTATCTAGTTCTCCCAGCACCATTTATTAAGAGGGATTCTTTCTCCCAGTGTATGCTTTTGTTTGTGTTATCAAAGGTCAGATGGTTATAAGAGGTTGGTTCCATCTCTGGATGTTCTATTCGGCTCCATGTGTCTATGTCTCTATTTTTGTGCCAGTACCATGCTGTTTTGATCACTGTGGATTGTAGTATAACCTGAAGTCTGGTAGAGTGATGTCTGACATTGTTTTTATTGCTAAAAATTGCCTTGGATATACAGGTTTTTTTCTTGTTTCATACAGAACAAAGAACTATTTTTTTGAGATCTTCCAAATATGATGTTGTCATTTTAATAGGGATTGCATTGACTCTATAGATTGCTTTGGGAAGTATAGACATTTTAACAGTATTGATTATTCCCAGCCATGAAAATGATATATTCTTCCATTTTTAATGCCTTCTGCTATTTCTTTTCTTAGGGTTTCATAATTCTCTTTGTAGAGATCCTTCACCTCTTTTGTTAGGTATATTCCTAGGTATTTCATTTTCTTTGAAGCTACTATGAAGGGAATTGTGTCTTTGATTAGCTTCTTGACTTGGCTGTGATTGGTGTATACAAAGGCTACTGATTGGTGGACATCGATTTTATACCCTGAGACATTAATGTATTTCTTGATCACTTCCAAGAGTCTTGTGGGTTTTCTGTGGTTGAGTCTCAGGATTTTCTAAGTATAAGATCTTTCAGCAAAGAATGACAGTTTAACCTATGCTGCCCCTATTGGGATGCCCTTGATATCCTTCTCTTGCCTGATTGCATTGGCTAGAACTTACAGCACTACACTGAATACAAGTGGTGATAGTGAACATATTTGTCTGCTTCCTGTCCTAAGTGGAAAAGCTTTCAGTTTTACTCCATTCAGTATGATATTAGCTGTGGGTGTGTCATAGGTGGTTTCAATTGGTTTAAGAAATGTGGCACCAATGCCTGTATTCTTAAGTGTTCTTATTAGAAAAGAATGCTGAATTTTATGCAATGCTTTTTCTGCATATATTTAGAGGAGCATATGGTCTTTGCTTTTGCGTCTATTGATGTGGTAAATTACATTTATGGATTTGCATATGTTAAACAAACCTTGCATCCCTGGGATGAATCCTACTTGATCATGATGTATAATTTGTTTTAATGTGTAGCTACAATCTATTGGCTAATATTTCATTGAGTATTTTTGCATCTATATTCATTAGTGAAATTGGTCCATAGTTTTCCTTTTTAGTTGGGTCTTTTCCTGGTTTTGATATCAGGGTGATTTTGGAATTTAATAATTTCCTTCTTCATCTCTTTCTTGGCCTAACCTTCATAGAACATGTTGGGAAAGGTTTCTTCCTTCTCACTGTTTTAGAATACTTTTGGTGTAGGAACAAGCTCTTTGTCTAGGTTTGATAGAATTCTGGTGTGAAGCCATCTGGTCCAGGGCTTTTTATTGGTCTATTCAAGAGATCTATTTCTGCTTGGCTAAGACTAGGGAGATGGTATGGTTCCAAATATTGGTCTATTTTGTCCATATTGTCAATTTTCTGGGCTTAGAGTTTCTTATAATAGTCAGAAATAATCTCTTATATCTCTGTGATATCTATTGTTATTACCCCCTTTTCATTTCTGGTTAGGATTATTAGAGATCTTACTTTTGTGTTTCTAGTTAATCTGGTCAAAGACATATCAATTTTATTTATCTTTAAAAAATCAATTTTTTGTTTCATTGATTTTGAGAATGATGCTTTTGTTTTAATTTCATTTATTTCTAATTTAATTTTGGTTATTTATTTTCTTCTGCTGGGTTTGAGATTGGATTGTTCATCCTTTTCCATTTCCTTAAGATGATTCATTAGATTGTCTATGTGCTCTCTTGCTATTTTTCAGATGTAGGCATCTAATGCAATAAATTTACCTCTTACAGGTTTTTTAAACTTGTAGCTTCTTTGTTGTTGGAATTTAATAATTTCCTCCTTTATCTCTTTCTTAACTTAACCATCATTTAGTTTAAGGTTGTTTAATTTCCATGCCTTTGTGTGGGGATGAAAATTTTTGTTGGAGTTGAGTACCACCTTTATTGCCCTTTGGTCTGAGAAGATACAAGGTATAATTTTAATTATTTTAATTTCATTGAGATTTGATTTGTTTTCTGCTATATGATCTATTTTGGAGTATGTCCCATGGGCTGATAAGAATCTGTATTCCTTAGCTTTACAGGGGTGTGTTCTGTGTATGTCTAGTAAGCCCATTTGTTCCAGGGTCTCATTTAAGTCCCTTGCATCTTTGTTTGGTTTCTGTTAGAGGATCTGTCTAATTCCTCCAGAGAGTTGTTAAAGTCCCTAACTATTATGATGTTATGGGATATTATAGTGTTCAGACCAATCAAGGTCTGTTTCATGAATCTGGGAGCATTTAAGTTAGGTGCATAAATATTTAGAATTGAAATGTCATCTTGATCTATTGTTCCTTTGACCAGTGTGAAGTGACCGTCTTTGCCTTTCTTATATTTAGTTGCTTCAAATTCACTTATATCTGAAGGTAAGATTGTGAACCCTCCTTTCTTCTGAATTACACTTGCCTGAAATGTTGTTTTCTAACCCTTTACCCTAAGTCTTGTTTTGTCCTTCAATGTTAGCTGCATTTCCTGGAGATAGCATAGGGCTGGCTTGTGCTTTGTTATCCAATCAGCCAGCCTGTGCTTGTTCAGTGGGGAACTCAAGCCATTTACATTTATTGAGAGAATTGATAAGTGTGGTGGAGTTACATTCATATAATGTTGTTTTTTCATATAGTTTCCATTTCTTTGCTGAGATTTCTCTTCAATATTCTTTCGTTATTACTATCTTTCAATTTAAGTACTTGCACATATTTACAATAGTTGCTTTGAATTTCTTACTGCTAATTCCAAAAGATGGATCATGTCAGGACATATTTGTATTGATTGGTTTTGATCTTTTAGGTCATATTTTCCTATTTTTCTTCATGCCTAGTAATTTTTAATTGATGCTAGACTCAGTGGATGGACAATACATTATAAAAAGTCTGAATTTTATTTTCTTTATCTGAAGATTGCCTATTTTTGCACCACAAATCATTTAAACTACTGGATAATTACATTGAATTCATGAAAATTTGTCTTGTATTTTCTTAGGGTGGGTATGTTTCAACTCTGCCATTCTTAGTATTAAGCTGTTGTCTACACCTGTACTACATGACCTTTTTGAGATTTTTGTAGAAAATCTTAGGGGCTTATCAAGCCCCCCTAACTTAGTGGGATTCAAAGGCTAAAATCGGTTTCCCCTCCATTCTTTCAGTTCTTTCAGCCTCCTTGCCATTGCTTTCTCCTAGGGTTCTTGGAAGATCCTTAATGCTTTCACAGCTTGGGGTTACTCAGGATTTCAAAGAAGGTTTTATACATATCCAGGGATACCCTCCACGGCTATTTCCTTTTTAGGATATCTCTCTATAAATGCACAGCTGCTGTGGCAGCCCTACACTCTATCCCCTGAATGCCTGTATCACGGGGACTGAGGGCCAAGCTTGGGGAAAAGCCGTATTAGCATACATCTCACACAGTGCACTTCTACTAACCCTACTGTCAAGTGTTAAATCTCTAATTTCTGTCTGCTTTTTGTCCTACTTACTGTCTTCACACAGTTATACCCATTACTTATACTCACCCCAGTATAGTATTTGTGCCATACTTTACAACAAAGTCATTTGTATTTATACATATGTAGTTTCAAATATATATACATATGTAGAAAAACAGTTATTCTGGTGTTTATAATTGCTCTTTGCAGGAACATTTGTCTAATATAAGCTATTCTGACATTACCAAAACTGGAAATCCTTGTTTAAGTAGCTAAAATTTAATTTTTCCTATTTTTCTTAGCTAAAGATTGATACTAGTTAGTATTTATTACATACATTGTTTTTCAGAATATATGTGTTAGATAGTCTATATCTTTATAGATCTATGGAGGCTCTTTACACTTTTTTCTTTATTGAAACAATTTTAAAATGCTTGACTGTACTTTGCCCTATTAGATTTTCCACTCACCATAAATAAAATCAAATATAGGCACTTGGAGAAAAAATGACCTTTTATACTACAGGTTTAGAAAATGCATGTATTTTGTTATCATCTTTTACTTTAAAGTATAACTTTGTCCTTCACATATATGATATCATAATTCTAAAGAGGGTACTTTTCCTCATCAGCTAGGATATATTATCAGTTATTTTATTGAGTCATTTTTTTCTTGGTTTTTTTTCTGCCTTCAAAAATTGGCCTGTCTAAACGCTTATATTTTTAGTCTATATGGGAGCATCAATTTATAGTCTCAGATTATATCAAAAAAGAATGTTTTTAGCTTCTTCATTTAATTTTTGAGACCTTGTTTTATCTGATGTACTTGACCCATGATGGGGAGTGGTTCAGATTAAATCGGGCCCTCCCCATTTGATGTGGAATATCTTTGCTACACTGGTGACATTATAAAGATAGCCATTTCCCACTGGTTTCCCTTCATACTATCATACTCTTTCTTCCAACTCAGCTTTTTTCTGGCTTAGACTCTGTTTATCTTTGGTAGTCCAAGGTCAGACAGCAGCCTCTGTTTCTCAGTTTGGGGTGTTATCTCCTATTCTGTATAAACACACGTAGGTGGTTCCTGAACCTTTCCGTGATAAATGTCTTCATTATTACGATGGTATTCCTGTAAAACAGACAAATGTTCGTGAGGAATGATTTATAAATAGTGTAAGAATGTCTCCAGCAAGAATGCCGTGACATCAAACTGCTTTGTAATTTGTATAAACTTGAAAAATTAGGTATCATATATAGCAGCAACAATAATATCAGGCAGCACCTATCTACCTTGTAGTATTTGATAAGCCCTATAGAGTGTGGTTTATTGGGTTTATAGGATGTGATCTGGAGGTCAGAGTTTTTTCTTATTAGGAAATACAAGACCCTCCACAGCCCTGTAGCAGGCTTGTAATATAGCCAGCACTATATTCTAACCCAAGGAACCTCAAGAATTTTTTTCAACTGTTCCCCCAGGACAGGTAATAGTCTTGGTCATGGAATGCTTTCACCTGGGCATTCCTCTGTTGGCACTGGCTGTATTCTAATCCATTCCTCCCTAAGAACTCTTCAATTAACTATACTTTATACAAAATTATAATATTATTACTCTTCAGTTAACTATGCTTCATACAGCAAATGAATCATTACAATGTTGATTCTTTAATATTTTTTTTCACTAACAACTTCCCTGGGACAGGTCCTCCCACTGATCATAGCACACCACTTACCTGTGATGTGACCTCTTGGTGCAGAAGCACCACACTACTGTAACAGCTTATTGATTACTTGTCCCAGTATGGATTCTGCCAGCAGTTTACTGAAAGCCCTGTTCTTGTCTTGCAGGATGCAGGCTGGCTGGTTGGGGTGAAGGAATCAGACTGGCTTCAGTACCGAGACCTCGCCTCCTACAAGGGCCTCTTTCCAGAGAACTTTACCCGGCGCTTGGATTAGGGCAACCAGTATTGCAGAAAGAGCTCGGTGATCAGGTTTTTAAACCCTCATGAGAAACCTGAAGAGTTCACTTTGCTGTTACGCTCTTCATGATTTACAGACTGATGCCAGATGAAGCTTGGGAGGATGTGTCAATGGAGCATGTATGCGAAAGGGATAATAGGGAAAAAAAGTAAACTAAGGCAAAAGTCCTCACTCATTCCCATGTTGTTGATGACAGGTTTGTTTGTGCTTTGTCCAAGCGGTGGGGACTTGTGCATTTGATCCCCTCCCAATTCTAAAGCAGCTTTCTCCAGACCAGACCTTAATTTCTCTGTCTCTGGTGTATGGTGATGAGTGAGTGCCCTGGAAAAGATGTGATAAATTATCTTGTAGCACCAGATTATTTTATTCCCTTGCCCAAGTGTGAGCACGTGCTCTCTCTCCCTTTCGAGTTTACTGTGTTTAAACTGCTGCAAAACTTCTCCATGTTCTTTCCCAACACATCCATACATATATATGGACACACAGTCACACAAGCTAGTTCCCATGAGTGCTGGATCTATGTGTATGCAGAAGGCTACATATACATAGTTGCTTTCTTTCCTTTCCATTGTAGCTCTTTGCCTCCCAAGTGTCATTGATACATGCATTGCTCTTATTCTGTCTGGCATTACACTTGCAGTTTTGCTTCAGGGCAAAACCAGCCATCCCATTGCCAAAAACAGTGGACAGTATCTGTGTTTGTACTGTGCAGTTTTCAGGATGACATGACAAATAGCCCATCCACACTGCCGCCCCTTCAGAAGAAGCAGGGCCTGATTTTCTGGCTGTCCAGCTGCTGTGGCCAGAGATAGGCCAGCTGGGATGAGCAGCTAAGTGGTCTTCACTTCTGCCTTTATGAGATTGGCTAGAAGATGGGGTATGTTAGTCCACGCCCAAAAGAACACTATGAAAACAGCTCCTAAACATTTCCACCTCTTTATATTTATGCAACCCATCTTCACAGATTGTCCTAAAAAAGAAAAGATAGGTGATGTATGCTGTACCCCCAAATCATCTGTAACAAATTATGTTTTCAGTGCTGTGTCATTCCAAATAAACCTTTGGTAGTCTTCAACAGTAACTACTAATTCTTTTTTATGAGTCTTTTTATTTTCAAACTTTGTTCCAGTCAGATGTGCTACTTGAAACAGCATATATTGGAGTTGTTATTTGTGCAGAAATATGCTTGTTCTCCTACTGGGCTGTGCTGTGTGGCCCTGGGTCACTCCCCTTCTGCCTCCACTCCAGTCATTGCTGGTCACTAGTGTCCCCTGACATCCAGCAATCACTAGAGCACAAATAACAGCTGTCGCCACAGAGCCCCTAATAGCACTGGCCATGGACTCCCAGTCCATGAATCACTGACAAAGTTACAACCTTCATAATCAGCAATTTCTTCTCCCACCAGCCTCATTTTTGTTCACTTTTCTTTCTGGCATGTTTATGTGTGTGGATACATGAAAGATTAGATCAGATGGAACAGAGAAGTCAAATCACTGAGCCATTATTTTGTCTAGAGGAGGATGCTTGAAACAAAAATACTTCATTTGGCTTCAACTCTTTACTCCTAATATAATTGTTTATATCATACAGTATATTCAAGAATGTGTATTGTTAGACTTTTAAATTTGATATGTATTTCTGATTCATGGTTTAAATCTTCCTGATAGATGCTGACTTTGACTTTTTTAAGTGTTAATCAGAAATTAATATTGAGCCAATACTTTATTCCAGGGACTAATTTACAGGGGACTTGGTCATCACAAGTGCGAGTCTAATGCAAGAAAATCAAGCTAGTTCTGCCCCGGACCAGATAATTGAGCAAGTGGAAGGCAGCGGAGTAAGATTTATAATAAAAACCCAGTCCTATCATTGAGAGTACAACACGTGGGATGTTGAAAGCCACAACTAAAATATTAGTTCCAACAATAAAGTGCACCTAGTGTCGTACAAAGACGATGGTCACACCTCCTAGACGTCCCTTTCACACCCTGCCCCCAGTGGCTCTCACCCTGTACGGTTTGGCAGGACATGACCCAGATAAGTATAAGCCCTAACAGCTAGATATATGTTCTAGGGTGGACTTAATGAGTTTTTCCAAAATAGCATGTTTTTAGTTAGCTATTTATTCTTGTTTTTTAAAATGCCTTTGTATTTGTTAACACTAAGGGAAAGTAATCTGATTCTTTCTTTTGGGAATTGCCCAAATCCAAGGATCCCTAGAGAAACAGAAAGAGGAGAGATGGAGGGGCGGGAGTGAGATGGTGTTTTCCAGAAAAGTCCCTGAAAATGACTTCAACCTGCTTTTCCACATCAGTGGATTTTCTAAGGGATGTGTGAGTAGTTTTAGGGGCTTCCTGTGGTTACTAGCGTGGAGATTCTTCCCACTTTCCTCTCTCATTAGTCTAATTCAAATTCAAGTTCTCAAGCCACCAACCCATGGTAGGCACATCATCGGGTCACAGATTGGTGAGTTTGGAGCTGCGTTTTATGTTACATGGTCTTTACCCAGGCCTTGGCCCTATCTGAGCCCCCTCTCCCCGTTGTAAGATTCCTCTCACAACCCCAGAGGTGTGCAGATCTTCAGTAGTGATGAATCAGATAAATAGAGCCCCTGGTTCTTATTACATAACATAAATACCATGTACGGTCACTCACTCACACCTGTGTGATGGATAGACCTGCGAAGTAAAGTTGTCCGGCAGTTTGAGTGTTTAATGACTTAGGATAGCCAAGGCCCCGGGACAGGAAAATGTCCCTGCACCATGCTGTTGTCACCACCTGCTCTTGCTGACAAAGCTGGGGCAGCCTTTGAATCACCCAGAAAATCTCTTTCACATCTTGGCCTGCCCGGTAGCGTGTGCAGGGTCAGAATTTGATGACATAAAGAAGCACATCATCAGCCCGTTAGAAAAGTCCTCACCTGAGCCCAGGGCAGGTTTAGATGGCCCATTATGACAAACACCTTTGGGAGACTAAAGAAGTTATGAGAACTCAGTGAGTTCAGAGATGACTGGCGCTCAGCGGTTTATTGTACACACACTGCATGGCTGACCACCTCGAAGCCTTAGAAATAGACTGGCCAGTGGGTTGGCCTTGCCAGGGCTGACCACCTCGAAGCCTTAGAAATAGACTGGCCAGTGGATTGGCCTTGCCAGGGCTCTGCTACTGTTTCAGAGGAGCCCAACTAAGAGGGGCCTTCTGGTTTTTACTGGGAACCCAACTAGAAACCTTCCCAACATCATGTGCCTGACCTTGGAGATGAGGGGATCGCACGGTCCCTCTACGCAGTGGTGTAGCTGCTGCTCTCCCCACACGCGGCCTCTTCAGGCACTTGAACAATGGAATCACACACTTGAGGCTGCACGAGAGGACAGTGACGGACGTTCTCCTGGCAGACTTAGAAAATCGAGAGCCACGGTGTCCTGCACACCCCTGAGCCCGGCTGGTCTCAGTCCTGTTCCGTGATGACCACGTCCTGCAGCACCAGCAGGAGACCACCCAGCTAGGTCACCAGCAGCGTTGTTCAAGGCACGCAGTGAGGGTCCAATAAATTGTTCATAAAACCCAAATAAACTCTGCTTGAATAAGCTTAGCTTGAATAAGCTCATCCGCACTTTTTTTTGAGTCATTGGTTATACTTCTTAAAGATCTCTTAATGGCAGTTGATACTGACTTTTTTGGCTTAAAAGGTAATTGAGACACAACTCTTAAATCCATGCAAATTGAGAGGAAAGCCACGTAGGTACCTTGAGGCTCTTTCATGGATGTCTAGACGTTCTCTTGGTTTCCAAAAATCCTGAAGATTCCCGGTCTCCTCCGATCTCAGGTCAGACCCTCCCGTTGTCTGACTCTTGGAGGTCATGTCAGAGTTGACTATTCTGCCTCGCCTGCCGTGGGCTCCTCCTGCTGTTAGCGCTGGAGAAACTTCCTGACGCATCGTGCAAGGCAGGAGCTCCCTGTGTATAGCCCAGTGCTACGGGGTGATGCCCCGCACCCTCCCCCCACTGAGAAACATCAAACTGTGTCCTCACGTCTGCCTTCTAAAAGCCTAACAGTGATCCCCAAGTGATTGCTGTGGCATTTGGTGACACTACCAAACTTCTCCAAACGCTCCCTAAGATTCCAAGATAATAATTGCCCTTGTTTTTCTACCTCTCTGATTGTTCCCTTGTTGTCAACAACACTAATTTTTCTTCCTTGCTGTGGGTGCTGGGGGGGGGAGGCAGTAGTAATCTCTGTCCTGTGGTTTGTACTCCAGTTGTCCAGGGACACTTTCCCTTGCCATGTCCAGTCATTGCTTCTGAGTGCACATGCTCACATGTTCATCAAACACGTGTCAGGCTCTTGCTAAGCGTCAGTTACTGGGCACTGGGACCATGTTGTATATGACTGAAACCCCAGGACAGGACCCCCACTGAGCGCTCCCCCATTCTTCACAAGCCTTGGCCCGAGGACACGGGAGCTTCCTTTGGGGCTTCATTTTCCAGATTACAAACAGCTACTATTTTTTCCCCCTCAAATCCTTGCAGTGTGTTCTACTGCCCAGTCTAGCAGGGTCCTTCTCACCGGCAGGGCAGACGACTTGCTCTTACGTGTCTCTGGTCTCCCTCCTGCCTGTCTTTCTAGTTTGTCCCACTCCCTTCCCCACATTGCACACCTAACACAGCCGTGCGCATGTCTGATCCTTGCCTCTCCCACTCAGATGCACTAACAGTGGATATCTGCTGTGTGTCCTGTTGACCCCCATAGGCCCTGCTGGCCTCAGAGCCCTCCACCCTCCCCACTGTTCACCTGCTGCTTCCTTCAGGGGCATTTAGTCGCCATCCCACCTGCTGTCTCCACCTTTGCTCACCCTGTGGCAACCTCCTCTCCCAGGACATTTCTTCTCTCCCAGGATGCTTCCCCTCTCCCAGGATGCTTCCCCTCTCCCGGGATGCTTCCCCTCTGCCAGGATGCTTCTCCTCTCCTGGATGCTTCCCTTCTCCCAGGATGCTTCCCCTCTGCTAGGATGCTTCCCCTCTCCTGGGATGCTCTTCTTCTCCCAGGATGCTGCCCCTCTGCTAGTATGCTTCTCCTTTCCCAGGATGCTTCCCCTCTCCCGGGATGCTTCCCTTCTCCCAGGATGCTTCCCCTCTCCCGGGATGCTTCCCTTCTCCCAGGATGCTTCCCCTCTCCCGGGATGCTTCCCTTCTCCCAGGATGCTTCTCCTCTCCCGGGATTCTTCCCCTCTCCCAGGATGCTTCTCCTCTCCAGGATGCTTCCCCACTCCCAGGATGCCTCTCTCCTACCTTCCAACCCCATCCCTCCAGCACAGCTCCAGTCCCACATTCTCAACAAAGCCTTCACCTGTTCACAGCTGTGCTCCCACCCTCTACCTTCTTATTGCACTTGGAATCAATTTGATAATCGCTGGCCTTCTTTTCCCCGCTAAGTGATACACTGTCACTGATCACCCTGCCCTGCCTGCCGTGTCCCCTCTCGTGTCTGATCCACAAGAGTGCTGAGTGCAGAACAGGGCTCTGAGAGATTAGTTCACAGAAGTCAGAGATTCTAATCCCAGGATCAGCATGGGATAAAATCTGCAAATAAACATGAAAGGAAAATGTAAAACACTTTAGCAATATCGGAAAGGAAGAGTTTATTCTGAAATGAGACTCCTAACTATCCAACGTATATGGGGAAAGACAGAGTGTGAGGACAAAACTAAAAATTTCTATTTAATGAAAAGACATTTACACCTAGTAGACAGATGACAGATTGGCTTAAGATATTCATGGCATCCAAAACTCTTCAAAAGACAAATGTATTGGGTACACAAGGAGCTCAAGCAAATCAAGACGAAGCAGATAATAATTACTATAATGATAATAATATACAGAGGGTGCCAAGATTACACACATTTTAAGAAAGTTAAAAACTACATTAACATGTAACACTCAGTGTACACACTGATAACAACATGAACAGGAGTCACGTTGGGCACCTCTTATAATTGCAGAAGTCAAATGTGACTTGAGTATTGCCATTTTAATACAGTTTTAACTTTTAAAAAATACATATACATTTTGGAGCCCTTTGTATATATTATTTTATGTTATTTCATCTATTTTGTTTTGTTTTTTTTTTTTTTGTTTTGAGGCAGAGTCTCACTATGTTGCCCTCGGTAGAGTGCCGTAGCATCACAGCTCACAGCAACCTCAAACTCTTGGGCTTAAACGATTCTCTTGCCTCAGCCCCCCAAGTAGCTGGGACTACAGGCGCCCACCACTTGTTGCAGTTGTCTTTGTTGTTTAGCTGGCCTGGGCTGGGTTTGAACCACCGGCGTGGGTACATGTGGCCGGCGCCCTACCCACTGAACTATGTGTGCCACCATTTCATCTGTATTTTTAATATGAATAAAGTAATGGTAATAGTCAATTTAATAACATTTGTCAAATATCTGTTTGTTTGCCAGACACTATAAGTGTCCAATATGCGTTGTATCATTTCATGTTTACAGATCAATCAGGTAGTTCTGTCTTGCTTATTATGGACAGGGATGCCAAAGTACAGTGACTTGAAGAAACTTGCCCCTGGTCACCTGGTCAGTGGGCGGAAGGTCCAGGCTGGGCTCAGGCAGGTGGCTCTAACGTGCACTCTCACGGTGCCACCCGTCTCCTTGCTGCTGTACTTAAAATACACAAACAGGCAAGTCCCCGAGGGAGACACGTCCATGAATACCAAACGACCTAAGTTTCCTAAGGATCTGATATGTGCCTCTTAAAACATTAAGACAAGGCTTGGTGGCCATCAGATGGGGGAAAGTTAGAATTTCTTGTAACACAGCAGCACTGGCAGGATTTAATGAACCTGAGTGTGTATGTTCCCTCTGTACAGAAATCCTGGGAGGACATCCCAGGAAAAGGCTAACCCAGTATAGAGACCCTGTGAGGGGCCCATCCCAGCTCACTGGTGGCAGCAAAGTGCTTATCCCTGTGTAGTGGTGGGTAACACACAGGGGTGCCACCTGTGGAGTGTGAGGCAGAGAGAACTGTGGCTGAGGGGCACAGACAGGTGCACAGACAGGTGTGTGGAAATGGTTGTCATTTATATAGATTGAAAGTACATCATTCATGAACAATAGTGTATACAGTCCTGCGTCACATGACAACAAGGATACACTTTAAGAAATGTGAGGCAACCTTCCCATTGTGCCAACATCATAGAGCTCTTACACAGACCTGCGTGGGGTGGCCTACTGCGTAGGAGGCTGCAGGGAACAGCCTCTGGCTCGGAGGCTACAGGCCACAGTGTTCTGAATGCTGCAGGCAATTGTAACATAGTGGCAAGTATCTAAACTTCCCTATACATAGAAATGACATGGTAAAAGGATGGTATAAAGGATAAAAGATGCCTTTATTTAAAAGATGCCGGCAGAGGCTCGGCGCCTGTGGCTCAAAGGGCTAAGGTGCCAGCCACGTACACCTGAGCTGGCGGGTTCAAATCCAGCCCTGGCCCGCCGAACAACAATGACGGCTGCAACCAAAGAATGGCCGGGCGCTGTGGCGGGCGCCTGTAGTCTCAGCTACTTGGGAGGTGGAGGCAGGAGACTCGCTTGAGCTCAGGAATTGGAGGTTGCTGTGAGCTGTGATGCCACAGCACTCTATCCAGGGTGACAGCTTGAGGCTCTGTCTCAAAAAAAAAAAAAGAAAGAAAGAAAAAG
>CAUYRH010061864.1:0-30061 GCA_963574655.1 Perodicticus potto
GTGTGGCCTTGGGCAATGAAGCTTTCATGGATGAGGGCAATTCTTGAAGAGAGACTCAGCTGAAGGCTGGCAGCTGAAAGAAGAAGGCCATTAGTCTTGAAGAGGGTACCTTAATCCATTCAGGCTGCTACACACATAGCAAAATGCTATAAACTGGGTGGCTTAAAAACTACTGAAATTTATTTCTTTCCATTCTGGAGGCTGGGAAGTCCAAGATCAAGGCACCGGCTGATTCACCATCTGGTGAAGGTCTGTCCCTAGTTTATAGCTTTCGTCTAGCTGTGTCCTCACATGGCAGAGGGGTGAAAGACCTCTTTGGTGTCTCTTTTATAAGGGCACTATTCCCATTCATGAGGACTCTACCCTCAGAAATTAATTGCTTCCCAAAGGCACCTAATATCATCACTTTGGAAGTTAAAATTTCAGTATACACATTGTGGGGGGGAGACACAAATATTCAGTCCTAGAAGGCGGCATCTGAGTGATATACTCCAGTGAGCACTTCACCCTTCCAGTTCAAAGATTCTATGATTATAGCTCCAGCCTCAGGGTTATCTGTAGAGAAAAGGGTGGATTTCTTACTTTCTTTGGCTAAGCATGGCATCAAACACCCCAGGAGAGTCATTGGAAATTTCCAGGAGACCAAGAGCTTGATTAAAGCATAACAAGTCTCCTTAAAACCTCCCTCAACATTAGCAGAGGGAGAGCCATAGGGAGGTGTAAAGTCAACTTGCTCCCAAGAAGCCAGGCCCTGGGGAAAAATTAAAAGTCACTCCTGGAGGAAGGAGTGGCTTCCAGAAGGAAAGTCTCCCAGGTATAACACTCAAGCCTCCAGAGCATGAAAGATAATGGAGCTGCAAGGGACTGTGGTCACCATAGTAATGGTATCTCTAATTCCAGCTGAATGTGAGCTACTGGCTGGCCTGTCAATCACATGGCATTTGAATTTACAGAGGGACCCAGACCCAGGGCTGGGCAGGGACAGGTAGGAAGAGACCGCCCTTGTGCATGCACATAGCAGGATTCCAGGAACATTTGTGCTCTGACATGTGTCTTCATACATATGACTCTTTATAAGGGCGTCTGTGCACATGCTTGTGGTCACGAGCATGGAAAACCGAGTCCTACACATGTGTGTTGGTGCTGGGCATGGGAGTCTTCTGGTGAATGTCAGACAGAGCAGATTACCCCATTTAAGAAACATGACTTTAGGGCCTCTTCACCCTTCTTCATGTATTGTCAACTGCCATTATCCATTCATCATTAGAAAGCTATTTCTTTGGAGAAATTTTCTACCTTCAGTGGCCTCTTTTAAAATGCAAATAATTGTCAGTGACCAATCTACCAAGAATGATTGGGTGTTCCCAAAAGTTAAGTGAGGAGACAAAGAGGAGAGTTGGACCTGCAGTGAGAGAAGAGGACCCTAGCTTAATGCCTCTTGTATAATGGCTGCCCAGTGTACAGTAGAACCTCCATAGGAGACCACCTCCCTACACTGACCACCTAATTAAGTTGACCTAATTTTCACAGACTGGACATGCACCACATGTACATATCAGTACTGTAGGCCTGATTCCTTATGTTGACAACCTCTGTATGTTGACTAGTTTGTTACAGTCCCTTGGGTGGTCAATTTATGAAGGTCCTACTGTATTTGTATGATCTTACGAATACATGAATATATGACTAAATAAAGAGCTATGGTAGAGAAGGACAACTGTGAGGGAGTGTTCTGATGGGCTAGTAGAAGTGGTCCTGGGATCAATTTCAAGTCAATGCAATTCATGATATTGCATACCTCTCCTGTGCCAGGTATTGGCCTGGGATGGCTAGGTAAATAGGGCAGATTAGGCCCTGCCCTCAGAGTCTTTGGAGGGCTGTAATATTAGTCTGTTTAGACTGCTGTAACAAAATACCAAAAACTGGGTGGCTAAAAAACCCTGAAATTTATTTCTCACAGTTCTGGAGGCTGGGAAGTCCAAGATCAAGGTATCAGCAGATTTGGTGTTTGGTAAGGGCCTGCTTCCTGATTCAAAGATGGTCATCTTCTCCCTGTGTAGAAGGAGTGAGGGAGCTCCCTGGAACCTCTTTTATAATGGCACTAATGGTACTCATGATGGCTCTACAGTTGTCAACTAATCACCTCTGAAATGCCTGGCCTCCTAATGCCATCACAGTGAGGGTTAGGATTTCACCATAGAAATTTTGGGAGGACATATTCAATCTCTAGCAGGGCTCCTTCAGGGGTTTCCTTGGTACCGGGCCAAGGCTGTAGTTCTTTGGTGAGGCTGGGACCCAGCCCAGTTAGGGCTTCTGAAATGTTTGCTGACTTGAACTGACTAGACTGTCACAGCCAGTCATGGGTCACAACCAGGCAAGCCCATTCTGCAGGGAGAACTTGTCTCATGCTTCCTGGAGACAAACTCAGACTATGGCCTGTTGGTCTGGGGCCTTAGTCCTCAAGAGACATTTGTAGGAGTTTCTACTCACATTCTCTACCCACTCTCTTTTGTCTGTTCCTGATTGTCCAGCCAAGATCTGACATCCTTCCTGGATATCTAGTTAGGGTTAGGGTTGTGTTTTCCATTTACTTGGGCTCCAACCCCCTTCTTTCCCAGGGCTTTTCTACTCAACCTCATTACCTGTTAGGGGAAACTCCTCTGGATCCTGTGCCTGAGCCTTCCTGCTCTGAATTTAGAGTAAACCTTTCCTCCCTAGACTATAATAGGCTCCACTCATTCCAAATCCTCCACCAAATGGATTAAGGACAGAGAAGGGTAAATTAGTGGGTAGGGGCTCAAGTAGCCCCCCTTGGCTTAATCTCAAGTTGCTAACTTTCTCCTTCATTCTTTTCACCTTCTCCCCCACTTTTCAGACTCCTTAGATGTTGATTCAAGTCAACAACAGCTTCATAGGGTGTTCTGTGAGGTCCAGGACTATACCATGCATGCAGGGATTGGAAAGAAGTCCAGTCAAGGCCATGAAATTTGCCTGGGGGGCACTTCAGTACTCAGCATCTTTGTTAGTGACATGTCCTTTATCTTTTTCTTTGGCTTTTGACGTGTCAAGGCCAGAGCTCAAGAAACCTTAATGACCCAAGGGCGTACTGGGTTTCTGAAAATCAGAAGATGGATCTCAACCTCAGATGAACTAGTTCAACCTGTGGGAGCCTTGAACTAGCTTAAGGTGAAACTTTGGGCCAGTGAGGATCATCTACAGGAGACCTTTTGACAAGTGTATTGTTTACCAAGATGGTGAGGGGACTGTAACAGTCTCCATCAAGTTTTCCCAGGAATTTTAGGTTGTTGCCCAATCTGCAGGCATTGGTGTGTTGCTCCCCAGCTCCCATTCGCTCATGGCTTCTGCTCAGCAGTTTTGATGTTGTTACATACTGCACATTCCTGAGCCTTCCACAGAAGGCCCAGAAAGAGCATGTCCCTGTCTTTCCTCTGTCTATGGTGAAACAGAAATGGGTTGCCATCTGCCTCTATCATGTGAACTCAGGTGAGTCCTACCACGGACCCCAAGAGAAGAGCTTTTCCCACCAATAAGCAATTTGGAAAGGAATCAGCTTTTGTTGACTATACAATAAAACATTCTCAATCACCTTGCCACAAAGGTCTGGCTGCTATGGTATTAATAAGGTCAGCCAATCATTGACCATGAAGGCTCCCAGGAGCTTAGAAATTCTCTAATGCAGACTCCTTACTCTACCACCAAGAATCAGATTGGGCAGATCAAACCTATGGAGATAGGAAACATAGAATCTTTAGGAAGCATTGTGGAAGAAAGGAAAAACATTTATGATTCTTTTGTGCAACCCTGCTTTCCCAACCCCTCCCTGCAGCCATTCTTCTCCTGGTGTCCAGCAATAAATGTCTAACATTATCATGGTGCTAAAAAGTTTCAATGGTGCTTTCACAAACATTATCTCATTTCCCTGCCCAAGCACATTCTGAGGTCTGTGGAGTGGGCATTATAATTCCCATTATAATGGGAATAGATGAGGTTCAGACACTGAGACTCAGACAGTCCAAAACATAACACTTTGCCCCAGAGTAGGTGTGCATTTCCGTTAGGATTAAGTACAGAAATTCAAACTAGCTGTGATTTAAATAAAATAAAAGTTTATTTTTCTTTCCCATCAGAGACTGGAGCTAAGTAGCTCTGCTCCACAAAGTCACAGGGACCAAAGATTCATCCATTGTTCTGCCATCCCTAGGACATGGTCCTCACCTTCATGATCCAAGATGGCAGTTGGAATTCCAGCTATCACGTTTGCATTCCAGGCTGCAGAATGGAAGAATAAATGAAAAATAAAAATAGGGAAGAAAAGCATACTCCTTTCCTTTAAGGATACTTCCTGAAAATTGCACTCACCACTTCAGTTTTTTCAATCCAGAACTTAGTCACATGACCACTTAATTGCAAGGAAGGCTGGGAAATGTAGTCTTTGTTCCAGATGATCATATAGCCAGGTAAAAATCTGAGGTTTTATTTCTATGAAAAAAGGAAGACTATATATTGTGGGAGAACTAGTAATTTCCACTATAGTGACTTTGCCATTGAGGGAAGGAATCAGCTTTTAATTCTAGTCTTTCTCACTCTAAATCCTGCCTTTTTTCCCCATCTATGTCATGTGGTATTTCTTATGTGTAGTTTGATTTCACAGAACTATAGAATTTCCTCACTGGAAAGGACTTCAGGGATTCTCCTGTCATCCCCCAGTTGGATTCCTGAATTATCTCTAAAACCTCAGGCACTGATAGCCATCGCCCCTCTCAAACAAGCTTGTAGGCCAGCTCATTGGGAAGCAGCACCAATCCTTAACAAAATCTTTCTGCAACTGAACCTAAACCAGTTTCACGGGCCCTTCTGACCATGGGTCCTCACCCTGTCCTTTAGTACCTCTCAAAGCAGAAAGCATCTAGCTTTCTCTTCCCTTCTCTCAAAGCAGCCCTTTGGATATTTAGAGAGGACCTTTTTGTTCCCTCTGAGTCCTTCCTTCTCTTGGCTAAATGTTCCGTATTTCGCTAGCCAATTCTCAGGTGTTGAGTCTGTCATCATTCTGGCCTCCTTCTCCTGGACATCTTCCTGTTGGTGGATGCTCTCATTAAAGTATGGTTTCCACAGTAGAGAGGTCTGCCCAAAACTAAGCTACAGGATACTCAATCTTCAACCGGCTCAGCAACAGACTCATGTAGGGTAAATGCAGGAACTGTTAGAGGTCTCTCTGCTCATACTCTAAAGTTTCTGTGAAATGCATAATGGGAGTTGGGCCAGAAGAGAGAATCCTGGGATGCTGTCTTTGTATCTAGGATGCTCTTTTAAAACTTCTTTAGTTTCTGGGATTCTAAGCCTTGCAGGAGAAGCACAGGCCCAGAGGTGATATCTGAATGCTTGTATCATTTAGAATTGAATTTGGCTGCAGGTAAAAAGCCCAACCAACAGTGGTACAAGCAATAAAGATTTCCTCTCTTGCAACAGGAATTCCAAGTTGGTGTGACAACTCAACCATGTCATTAAGGAACCAGACTCCTTCTATTTTTTTTTTTTTTTTTTTTTGAGACAGAGCCTCAAACTGTCATCCTGGATAGAATGCTGTGGCATCACAGCTCACAGCAACCTCCAATTCCTGGGCTCAAGCGAGTCTCCTGCCTGCGCCTCCCAAGTAGCTGGGACTATAGGCGCCCACCACAACGCCTGGCCATTTTTTTGGTTGCAGCCACCATTGTTGTTTGGCGGGCCCGGGCTGGATTCGAACCCGCCAGCTCAGGTGTATGTGGCTGGCGCCTTAGCCTGTTGAGCCACAGGCACCGAGCCTCCTTCTATTTTCTTGATCTTCCATCCTTAACATGGGGGTTTTGTCCCATGTTTGTTGTCAACATGGTTGAGTTGTCACACCATAATATTCAGTTCTCGACAGTGCTGTGAAGATTGGAGTCAGATGCCAAGTTCCCAGCCCAGAGATGGGTGTGTACTACCAACTCATCACAGTGGCAGCTGAGTCACAATGCTGGCTAATGCATCTCATCTTTCCATAGGGGCCAGGGTACTGCTCAAGCTTTATCCAGGGCCAGGGGCTGCCTCCTATCTACCTCTCCCCAAATCGCAGTCACTAACAGTGACCAGGAATCATCCAGATCATACTGGGACCCCTAAGGTAGAAAACTAATTGGACCTGGCAGAGATAACTTGGACCACCCAGGCAGGCATCTCAGCATGGATAGAGGCCACCTCAGTGGAGTTTAAACATTCACAAAACCATAGAGTGGAAATGCTGGCACTGCTTTAATCAGAGCCGGGCTGGCAGGTGCTGAGACCATGCAGTTCTGAACCTGAGGGGCTGCCACTAAGACGGCACCAGAGGTGGTACCCTGAATCTACCAGGAGCCGAGAAATGTCTCCCTGGTGCAAGGCTGGGGTGTTCTCTCTGGGGAGGTGGCCCCACGTGCAGCGCTTTCAAGTGGCTTGAAATAGAGCCAGAAGGCTTCCTGCTGCCAGCGCTGAGGAGCAGGTCTTTCCCCCTCTCCTGCTGAAGGCTGTAATTCTCCTGCCACTATCAGGCTCCCCTTGCCAGGACTACTTAGCATTACTGGCTGATCTGGAGGAGGCTCCAGGCTTTTGATGACACCGCCTGATGACTCAGAACTGAATGAGGCTTGGAAGCGCTAACTAAGCAGCTTGGCCAGGGCAAGCTGGGGCTGTCCTCTGCCTTCAGAGCACCTATGGTGTGGGCTCAGGTATGAGCTGAACTGTGCCCCCCACAACAATTCATTTTTTGAAGCCCTAACCCCCAGGTCCTCAAAATGAGACTGTTTTTGGAGACAGAGTTTTTAAGGAGGTAATTAAGTTAAAATGAGGTCTTTATGCTGGACCCTGATCCAGTGTGACTGGTGTATTTCTAAGAAGGGGAGATTGGCCCGGTGCAGTGGCTCATGCCTGTAACTCCAGCACTATAGGAGGCCAAGATGGGTAGATCGCTTGAGCTCAGGAGTTCAAGATCAACCTTGAGCAAGGGCGAGACCTGTTTCTACTAAAAACAGAAAAATTAGCCCAGTGTTGTGGCAGGCACTTGTTAGTCCCAGCTATTCGGGAGGCTGAGGCAGCAGGATCGCTTTAGCCCAGGAGTTTGAGGTTGCTGTGAGCTAGGCTGATACCACAGCTCTCTTACCTGGGTAGAGTGAGAAGCTGTCTCAAAAAAAAAAAAAAGAGGCAATTAGAAGACAGACATGCCGGAGGAAAGAACATGTGAAAAAACACAGGAAGAAAACAGCCATGTGCAAGCCAAGGACAGAGGTCTGAGCAGAAACCCTTGAGCCCTGTGACACTTTGGTCTAAAACTCCTAGCTTCCAGAACTGTAAGAAGACAAATTTCTGTTGTTTAAAGCCCCTTGTGTGTGGTGTGTTGTGAAGGCAGCCCTGACAGAGTAATGAAGGGTTTTACAACTTCGTTCTATGTTTTCATCCTGAAAAAAGAAGAAAGAGAAAGAGAAGAAAGGCAGGGGTTTGAGTGGATCGGCATTTCTGGGCTGTCTTTTCATGCCTGTAAACTGCCACATCCATGTTCTCTATTATGATCAGGAAATATTAATAGCCAAGAGGAAGCAATTGTGGCTAATGGGGGGGTTGAAGACTAGACATTTTAGGGGACTCTCTTTTTCAAAATGAATACAAAATTGCAAATACAAAACCTACTATGAAAGTGAATATTTAAATGCAAAAGGAAATAACAATTATAATTTTTTTTTTGAGATAGAGTCTCATTCTGTCACCCTGGGTAGAGTGCCATGGCTTCGTAGCTCACAGCAACCTCAAATTCTTTGGCTCAGGCGATCCTCTTGCCTCAGCCTCAAAAGTAGCTGGGACTACAGGCTTCCTCCACTATGCCCAGCTAGTTTTTACAGTCTGGGTCTCACTTTTGTGGTTTTTTTTTTTTTTTGAGACAGAGCCTCAAGCTGCCACCCTGGGTTGAGTGCGGTGGCATCACAGCTCACAGCAACCTCAAAGTCCTGGACTTAAGTGATTCTCTTGCCTCAGCCTCCCAAGTAGCTGGGACTACAAGCCCCCGCCACAACGCCTGGCTATTTTTTTTGGTTGTAGTTGTCCTTGTTGTTTTGGCAAGTCCGGGCTGGTTTCGAACCTGCCAGCTCTGATGTATGTGGCTGGTGCCTTAGCTGCTTGAGCTACAGGCGCCAAGCCCTGGGTCTCACTTTTGGTCAGGCTGGTGTCGAACTCCTGAGCTCAGGAGATCCCACTGCCTGGGCCTCCCAGAGTGCCAGGATTAAAAGGCCTGAGCCACCATGCCTGGCCAACAATTATAAAATTTAAAAACTCACAAAGGTCTCAGACTTTACAAAATCCAGAGAATATATATAATATTTTTATTAATTAACTGAACACTGCTGTGATTCCTTTTTTCTACTTTTTCTGGATTGTTCCACTTTGATTGTCTTTTCATACAATAACAATTTTTTAACATTGTTTTCTATAGAGACAATAGAAAGATCATTCAGGGCGGCTCCTGTGGCTCAAAGGAGTAGGGCACCAGCCCTATACTGGAGGTGGCAAGTTCAAACCCAGCCCCGGCCAAAAACTGCAAAACAAGAAAAAAAAAAAAAAGAAAAAAGAAAGATCATTTGGTCCTTCCTCCTTCTCTTTTATAAAATTATTGATAGTGTTGTAAAGTTTCGTTCTGATTCACTAGTTGTCATTGGTAATTAGTTTCCATTGTGATGTATTACAAGAGTGACATTTTGAATTGTCTATAGATCTTCAAGTTTGTTTTTGGCTACTAGCAAGATCCATCTACCTTCCTATCCTATTTGAATTCTGATATAATCAGTAATTCTAAATACAGAGGGTGCCCCAAAAATGTACATACATTTTAAGGAAGGAAAAAAAGCTATATTAAAATTGTGATACTCAGTATATGCTGATACTGTTTGTAATATTGTATATTGTATCTTGTACCTCTTGTAATTGCAAAAGTCAAATGTGACTTGAGTATTACAATTTTAATACAGTTTTTTTATCCTTTGTTAAAATGTGTATACATTTTTTTGGCATCCTGTGCGTGTGTATAAATCACATGAAATTAAGGTGCATATAATGTGTGCATATTTAAATAATGAAATAGAATTACTCTTAAGCTACACACAGTGATATGTGGATGAACTTGTGTAGTTTTTTCACTAGAGCACTTGTTTTTCAGGGTGCATCAGTAGAAATTTTTCGTGCACTTTAGTTTCTGGATCCACCAGACTCCACCAGGACAAGATGTATCAGCTATGCTGAGATTCAGTCTGAAACACTGGGATGCATAAAACTTACCACTTTTCAAACAGATGCTACTTGTGTTTTTAGGACTGTTACAATTTTGTGCCCTACAAACACACAAATTCCGATAAATCCTATTTAGTGCAATTTCCATCAGAAAAGAAATAAAACTACATGGTGCATTATTAATTGCATACACTGCACTGTTGAGTATATTCCTGACAGAAGTCAAAATTTCCATTTTGACTGCAAAGATTTTCCACAGAGTAGCTCCTGGCTCCATACATTTCAAGCTTTGTTTCTCCCGTTACCTACACACTTTCGGAGGCTGGGAGCCATAGGACACTGTGCAGATTGTATTTTCCAAAGTGGTCCCAACCAGGTCTTTACCCCATGTGCTCTTACGATGGGATATTGGCATTCCTCTCATTGAGAGGTAAGGCCTGTCTTCCTTCCTCTTATCTGAGTAGGTCTGTAACTGTAACAGAAGTGACACTATGTGACTGCCAAGGTAGGTCATAAAAGGTGGTATAGCTTCTGTCCTGCCCTCTCAGGACACTCACCCTTGGAACACAGCCACCATGGCCAGATCACATGGAGAGGCCACAGCCGGCATCAAGCACTAGATACACAAGTGTGGAGCCTCCCGAGAATTCCAGCCTCCAGCCTTCAAACCACCCCAGCTGATGTCATGTGAAGCCATGACCAGCTGTGTCTGCCAAGCCCTGCTCACTGCAGATTTGTGAGCAGAACAAATGATTGTTACTGTTTAAGCCACTGAGTTCTAGAATAACTTGCTATGTCACGACAGATATGCAGGACAGACATTTTTGAATTGTGAATCAACCTCTGGCATGCACCTTTGAGTCACAATACCGGGCAAGTCAGCCCAGAGGGCAGTAGGAGGACTCCTGAAGACCGTTTCTGACCACGACATGTGGCTGCGAACTCCTAGACAAAAACTAATTGTATTCTCACTTCAGTCTCCCCCTTAGCCAAATCCGAAATATGTCTGCTGCTGCTTTTATGCCATCTGACCCCATGGGAGGTATGATGGGGGTGTCAAACTAGAACAGATGGTGGTCTATAGAAAACATCTAAGCACCCTACTACCTTTTAGCCAAGCTTGGAAGGGACCATGGTAAGTGAGGGGCCTGAAGCTGAAGCTTTACTAAGTTCACAGTAAATCCACTTTTGTGGCCAATATTTGCTGAATAGCACATAAGTGCTAGGTCCCAGCTAAGTTCTTTACATGAATGGTCTTATTTGAGCTTAAATTATGACCCTCTAGGTGGATACTATTCTTATCTCTATTTTACAGATGAGAAAACACAACCCCAATGTAACTCAAATATGTTCGGCATGTACTTACTGAGCACTTGATTTTATTTTTCATTTTTACTTTTTTTTATTAAATCATAACTGTGTATGTTGATGAGCACTTGATTTTAACACTCATAACTATTTGTGTATTATCCTAATTGTGTCCAATGTATCTCCCAACATGTCCATTACGGGTGTTATAAAAACCCTCCAGGCACAATTCTTATGTCCATTTTATAGAACTGTAAACTGAGGCAAGGCATTTAGCTGAGGCTGAGATGAATACCAAGAAATAGGAGATTCATTTCTCACCCTTGGGAGACTGGGTTCCTCAAAAGGGCTAAGAATTGCTTTTAAGATGGAGAAAGTGACCAAAGATACGAGGGATGTTAGTGTCACACGAGGGAGGAGTCTTGGAGCACTGTGGGTAATGGGCAAACAGGCCTGAGGTAGAGTCTAACAGGGGTCCTCAAACTTTTTAAACAGGGGGCCAGTTCACTGTCCCTTAGACTGTTGGAGGGCCAGACTATAGTTTAAAAAAAAACTATGAACAAATTCCTATGCACACTGCACATATCTTATTTAGAAGGGGCCGGATAAATGTCCTGGGCGGGCTGCATGTGGCCCGGGGGCCATAGTTTGAGGATGCCTGGACATGGTCTCTCAGTTGTTTGAAATTTGCATTCCACCCTAACACTTCATCTACTAAAAATGTATTTCCTCTTCTGGTGAACTAATGTGGCCTCTTTGGGCGAAATCATGAATCATTAACAAATGTTTACCAAAGGTTTGGGGTACAGACAACCCACAGGTTATGAACGAGATAGGTTCTATAGGTTTATTCTTAAATTGAATTTGTATGTAAGTTGGAACAAGTACATTTACCTATTACCTGTAATAGCCTCTGTTTGTAAGTGTGAGTGGTACGTGAGTCAGATGTTTGTAACTCGGGGACTGGCTATGTAAGACTCTGAGCTAGATTCTAGTCTTGCCCTCAAAGAGCTTCAGGTCTTGCCAAGGAAACAAGACAAGCAGCAACAATGTTACCAACTACTCCAATTCTTTCAGAATCAGTCACCCCGCTAGGCACTTCCCAACCCACACATTATAGTATTCAATCCTCAAAGCAATCTGGGGGAGATGAGAATTATTATTCCCTTTTTAACAACAGAGAGAACTGAGTGGCTCTGAGTTGCCCATATCCACAGGTATTAGGTAGCAGGACGGAATTTGAAGCAAAGACTTGCTATGTCTTTGCCCTCATACTTTCCACGCTGATTCACACTATAGAGTGTAAATCTGGAAAGGGTCCAGGAAAGAAGATGACGGGCTCACAGTGAGGAGCTGCCAAGGGACGAAAACTGATCTGTCTAGGAACAGATTTTATGTATTTATTTATTTCATTTATTTAGAGACAGAGTCTCATTCTGTCATCCTGGGTAGAGTGCCATGGCTTTATAACTCACTGCAACCTCAAATTCCTGGGTTCAAGCAATCCTCTTGCCTCAGCCACCTAAGTAGCTGGGACTACAGGTGCCAGCCACAGTACCCAGCTAGTTTTTTCTATTTTTCGTAGAGACGGGGTCTCACTCTTGCTCAGGCTGGTCTCAAACTCCTGAGCTCAGGCAATCCACTGGCCTTGGCCTCCCACAGTGCTAGGATTACAGGCATGAGCCACTGTACCTGGCCTAGAAACAGATTTTAAAAGCAATTTTTCTTCAAAACATCTTTTTTCATACTGCCTGATAAGTATCTTGATATACTGTGGCCGTACCTGCAATTAAATGGATGATATCCAAGAGAACTATCTTGAAACATTTATTTCCAATCCAAAATGGAGCTTTATATTGTGTTTGTCATCAATCTACATATTCTTCTTTACCAAATGACTATAATTGCAAAGTACAGCTTGCTTTGACATCTGATGGCAGGACGATTGAATGCTACCACCTTTCTGTGGACATTCCATATGAACACACAAAACCTATCCCTGTGCAAAATAATGAAGAAACACATGATCAAGTGCTGAAAACCAGATTAGCCGGAAAAAAGTGAAAACCTAGAGCAAGGTCCCATGATAGAACAACTTAGCAAAGTGTTCTTTACTACTAAGCATCGTTGGTATCCTCCTGGACAGTATCACACTCATTGTAAGAAAATGAATCCTGCAAAAGACAGATAATACTGAGTTATCCAGGGAATTAGAGAGAAATATGCCATTTGAGAAAATGCAATTTGATACATTTGTTAACATATTACATAGTAAAATAGTAATAGTAAAATGTCTTTTTGTTTAAAAAAAAAAAAAAGAAGAAGAAAGAAAGGGTCCAAAGAGGTGTCCTGGGAGCCAGAATGGAAAGGGCAGGAAAGTGTTAAAGATCAGAGTCAGTTCCACAGAGAAGGTAGAGCCTCAAACATAGAAGGTGGGGCTGATTTATCCTGGCAGAGAGTTGTAGGAAGGACATTTCAGGGAGGGGGTAGCAAGAACAAAAGCAGAGATGGACAGGACATTGGGGTAGTACATGGGAGGGGTCTTGAGCAGAGGATGTGTTGTGACCAAGGGAGATCATTTATTCCTTCCTGTGCATTTGATGGCTTTTTAAAAAAATTCTTTCTTTCTTTTTTTTGCAGTTTTTGGCCGGGGCTGGGTTTGAACCCGCCACCTCCAGCATATGGGGCCAGTGCCCTACTCCTTTGAGCCACAGGTGCCACCTTTTGATAGCTTTTTAAATGCTACTGTCAACAGATGTATTTTTTTATTTTCCTTTTTTTTTGTTGCTGACATATAGAAATGCAATGGTTTTTGTATATATACCATGTATCCCAGTGACCTTCCTAAATTCATTTATCAGTTTTGGTAAAGTTAATAGATTTCCTTGAATTTTCTATAGACTCAATTATATCAGCAGAGGACAAAGACAGTTTTACTTCTTCCTTTCCAATTTTTATACCTTTTGTTTCTTTTTCTTGCTTTATTACACTGGCTAGGAACTCCAATACATTGCTGAAGAAAAGTGATAAGAATGGACATCTTTGACTTATTCTCAATCTTATAGGGAAAGCAATCAGTCTTTTATGATTAAGTGTAATATTAACCTTAGGTTTTTGTAGATGCCCTTTATCAAATTAAGAAAGTTGCCTTCTATTTCTAGTTTGCTGGGAGGTTCTATCCTGAGCTACTCAAGTATTCTTAACATTTGTAGTTTATTTCCAGTTGTGCCATGGGGAATTCAGAAAGGTGGTAACTTTTATTTGTTCATGGATGATTATTGATGTGGGTCGGTGCTCTCATTTGGGAGATTGGGGAGACAGATAGCAGTAGTCATCTACAGATTATGGCCTCATGTCCAGCCAAGTGGAGACCTCCCAGCATCAACAGCAAACAGAGAGAGCTACATGATGACTAGACAGAAAGGGGATAGTAAAGAGACCACAGGGACTGGTTCCAGGGCACCAGAGAGGCAGCCCTGGGTGAAAATGTAGAAACAATTGGGGGTGGGAAATGGGTGCGCTTCTTCTAGTAAGAAGACCAATGGCGGCTTGCCCTGATCACTGGTTTAAAAAGGAAATACAATTACTCTTAGAATTTAACTGGAGAGAGGGAGTAGTAGCTCATTCTTCTTTGGGGTATGACAAAAGTTTTTTTTTTTTTAAATAATTACATTTTAAAACATAAAGTTGAAGAAAGTTGAAAGAATAGTACAAGGAAACATCTGATCACCCTTCCCACCTGCTATGATTTGAGTGTTTGTCCCTTCCCAAACTCATGTTAAAATTTAAGTACCATTGTGACAGTATTAAGAGGTGGGACTTTAAGAGGTAATTAGGCCATAAAGGCTCACCCTCATGGTTGGGATTGATGCCATTGTAAAAGGGCAAGTTTGGGCCTGCTTTTGCTTTCTTTTTGTTCTTCCATTCTTCTGCCATGAGAGGAACAACATTCCTGCCCTCTGGAGGATGCAACATTGAAGATGCCATTTTAGAAGCGGAGACTGGGCCCTCACCAGACACCAAACCTGCCAGTGCCTTGATCTTGGACTTCCCAGTCTCCACAACCATGAGAAATAAATTTCTATTTTTTATAAATTACTTAGTCTGTGGTATTCTGTTGTAGCAGCACAAAAATGAACAAATACATCATTCTATATTCAACAACTACCAACATTTTGCTACATTTACTCTATATTAGGTTGAATCAGATGAATTTGCCTTTTTTGTTTGTCAAAAGTAGTTGAATATTAGAAATCATATGTGTGTTAACCTAATATATAAATGCCTCGTGTTCTTGCCAAATCACTTGAAAGGTGGATCTGTTGCTACATTTTACCCCTAAATACTTCCTCATGCATCTGCTAAGAACAGGAACATTTTCTTACGAAACCACAATACCATTATCACATTAAGAAAATTAACATTATTTCATATACAGTATGTGATAGCCTCACTCTTGGTATATACACACTTGTGGATTCCTCTCTCATAGTGAATAGGGCTGAATAACCAATAGGATATTGAGGAAGTAATGGAATGTTGAATTCTGAGGCTAGGACATAAAAGACATTGTGGCTTCTTCCTTGCTCCCTGGGATCTCTCATTCTGGGAGAATCCAGCTGTCATATTGGAGGGAGCACTTGGGTAGCCTACAGAGAGGTCCACATGGCAAGGAACTGAGGCCTTCTGCCAACAGTCAGACCAACTTGCCAGCCGTGTGAGTTAGCCATCTGGAATCCAATCCTCTAGCCCCAGTCAAGCTTTCAGATGGCCACAGCCCCAGCCAACATCTTAACTGCAACCTATGAGAGACCCTGAGCCAGAACCACCCAGTCAAGCTGCTCTGGATTCCTGACCCACAGAAACTGGGTGATATAATAAATATTTGTTGTTGTTTTCAGCCACTAAGTATTGGGGTAATTTATTACTCAGCAATAGATAGCAATTAAATAGCTGATACATCATCTCATATCTAACCCACGTTCAAATTTCCCCAAGTATCTTGGTGGCTCCAGGTTGGTTGGTTTGTTTATTTTTGTGGGCACGTGAGAATCAAGGTTCACATATTGCACTTGGTCAATGGGTCTCTACAGTCCTAGTGTCTGAGTGGGGAGTACTTGTATGAGTGAAGGAAAAGTAGGACTGACCCACGGGTGTCGGGAACAAGAAGGTGAGACTGAGGTGGGTGATTTGTCCCAAAGAATGGTGGGACATAAGGTTGAAAGGATAGGGAATGCTTTTCAGGTATTTACCATATACAGTGAGTGCTACCAGCATCTTCCCCATTTACAGTGAGGTACCCGATGTACTGTGGGATTAAATAACTCAGCCCAGGTCATACAATGCTAAGTGGTAGAGCTGGGATTTGAACCCCAGCTGTCTGGCTCCAGAGTCTGTGCTTTTAACCACTACACCATTCTATCCAAAGTATAGAAACCTTTGCTGCAGCGTTTTGAAAGTAATCTAGAAAGGTTCAGAGATGAGATTGAAAAGGGATTTAAAACCACAAAACCCGTGAGAACCACTAAAAGAAATTCAGCATTACAACATGGAGGAAAATGGGTGGAGGGGGCAGGGAGGGTAGTGAACCATTTCAACGTGTATATAAAACAATGAATGTTGACTGGTTTCTCCTCACCTTGGTAAGGGGCGCAGATCTGTCAGAGGAAACGCTGCTCAGCCCCAGCTAGTCTGTTCACGATGAGGAGCAAAAGCCAGATGGCTCTGGGGCAGGAAGGCTGTCTGGGTAGCAGAAGGCTGAGCACTGTGACGTCTTAAGGTTCTGCTGGACCCAAGGATCGCCTAAGCTTTTGTGCCCACTTGTGATTTCTTGTTCCTCTATCCTCTAGCCAGCACTATTGGTACCCCACTCACTCATATGACCTTCAGCACTCATCTCTGTACTCTGAAAGCTGTGCTGAACTTTCTGCCGTGAAAGTGCTGTTCTGTATCTGTGCTGCACACTATGGTAGCCACTAGCCACATGTGAGTATTAAGCGCTTGAGATGTGCCCAGTGAGACTGAGGAGCTGAATTTTAAATTTATTTAATTTTAATTAATTTAAATTTAAATAACCACTTGTGCTAAGGGCTACCTATTGGACAACACAGAACGTGGAAGGTTGTTTATTGTGGGCACTTGCCACTCTTTGCCTGAGGGCTTTTTTTTCTGGCCCCGGGAGCACCCGTGCCCCTGGACTTGTGCAACTTTCAAAACAAAATTAGGCTGTTCACTTGGTTGAGATAACTCTGAGGCAGTCTTGGAATTCCTTCAATGGGAACAGCCCCAGTTGCCCAAGTGGTAAATGACTTGATAATAATGACTTCGTATTTGTGTCAGTCCCTTCTCTCTTTCTCTTCCCTCCCAAATAAACTAGTTGCTCTTGAATCTGTCCCAGGGTCTGCTTCTAGAGAACCCAAACTAAGGTATGACTACCCTCAGCTAAGCTCAAATCAAAGAAACAAACAGCCAAGGCGTTTGTATTTCTGCTTCCATACAGAGGGGAAAATGATCTGCTCTGTCCTTGCTTTGTTTATATTCTCCTCTGAATAGAATTAATACGCAATTCTGCCTTGATGGTGACAACTACTGGGTACAACTCCATTTGCCCTGAGGATCCCAGGCTGGAAAGAAAACCAGGATTTGCCTGGACCCAGCAGAGTCTCTCTGCCTATCTCTGTCGGGAGGGCTCAATTCTGCAAGTGTGGGTGGGGCCTCAGTTTCCTGGTTGGGTATGTATCTTCAAGGTCAAAGTCAAGCTTAGTGAAGCGGCAAGATCTCTGCAGAGGGTAAGAATAAAGCCACCTGTGTGGAGTCAGTCAGTGGTGAAGGGTGGTTGGACTAGGTTTGCATTTTATTTTTAAACCTTTTCCCTTTTATTTCTAAACCTATATGTGACCTATATCGAGGGCTATGAGATGAACATGTTTGAAAACTTTCGAATCAAAAAGGTTTTTTCTGTCCCAGCATCTCCTTCCCTGCCCCACCTGACCCCATCGCTTCCCCTTACTGACTTGCTATATTTACAGGATAACAATGGGCAGTGGAGTCCCTGTAACCCTCTGACACACAGCTGTGCCTATTCCCACCTGTCCCCGGAAACTTGAGGCAGGGATCCTAAAATAGGGCTCGTCCCTTCCTATATTATATACAGATATGCGCCTTGAATGAAAGAATGCCTTGGACTTAAACGGTTATTGTACTTTATTGTACCTCTAGTGAAAAGACTTTTTCATAAAACGTTGTTGTGACAGACTATTACCCCTTGCTTTCTTGCAGTTTATTTCTGCTAGACAGTTCAGCCAATGGGCTGGAATTAATAAAAATGGTGTTTTTCTTAAAGGATCAGGGCAGTCTGTTTGACAGGATCAAGTGACCTTGGAGACGTTTTCTCTGCTGCTTCACCCAGAGCGTGTGCAGTTGTGGTTCTGGGGGGTCCAGTAATCACCTGGGGGTGGAGTGGGGGTGGAGGTCAAGAGTGAGTGTCTTTCTCCAGCAGAAGGGCACCATCCCTTTGGCTGACGTGCTGACCAACCCACCAGAGAACACGCTGGCTGAACGTGGAAAATTTGGAGCTGGTGTAATTGCTTATGTAGTTTTAATTGCTCATTCATCATGCTAACAGGCCCAGAGTGCTGATCATTTGCAACGTGCTTAGTAATTAAAAGACCAGGGGTGACGTAGGGTAATGGAGGGTGGTGGGGTGAAATGAGGTGACTCAAAGCCAAACTGCATCGCACAAGAGGAAAATGGGGGGATGACGCTTGTCTCCTTTCTGACACGGAAAGAAGGCTTTTCCACACCAGCATTTCACAATTATTGGTTTTAACTGGGAATAATATTGTTCTCAGCTCCCTGGGAAGAGAACTAGTCCCTCGACAGCCCTTTTCAGTTCACAAAGCACTTCCACCCACATCGTTCCATTTACTTCCAGACGACCTTGGAGATTGGCATGATTTGGGCCCACAGTTATCAGGTAAAGAAAAAGAGGCTCCATGGAATGATTTGCCTGAGATGACTCAGCAGCTGGCCACTAGTAGAGCTGACGCTCAAACTCACCTCTTTCCATTCCAAATGTCTGGCTCTCCTTTCCTTAGAGACAGCAAAACATGGGCTTTTTCTCTTGGTTCCATCAATACTGCCATTCTACTTGTATTCTAGAATGAATATTTAATGGTCTGGAAGAATGTATAATTTTAAAAAGCTGGTTCCTAGGCCTCATGGCAGATATCTTGCTTTGGATTCCTTCTCTAGAAGCAGATCCTGAGCCAAGGATTTGAGTGCAAAATGGTTTATTTGGAAGGTAAAGGAAATGCTGGAAGGGTTGGGGGGAAATGCAACGGAGAAGGAAAGGCAGGAAATAAAGGGTATGCTATCAAGCAGGTGACCTCTGGGCAACTGAAGCTTAATTCTCTTGGGAGCTCTGGGAGCACCTCATGGTTATCTCACCTATGGGGTGAGGGAGCTTTGGGATTTATGCTCCAGGAGGTGGGGCTGTTAATTCTCTATCACTGTTACTCTCAGCCTACCCCACGGGGCAGAGCAGGCTCCAGTCCCAGGAGAAAATCCTCAGGCAAAAAGATGAAGATGCTGGCATTTGAGGTTTGCCTGGTGTGCACTACTCTGGAAGGCCCCCAGGGATCTAGAGGGAATGGGGGCAGTGTTTCTACAGCAAGCTTCTGCCATACCACCACAGGGGAAGCTCCCCAGCACCCCTGTCCCCAACCAATTGTGATGTACATCTGCCTTCACTGACAGCTCAGCTGCTTCTTGAATAGTTTTCTAGTTGAAATAGCGTTCCCCTAGGGGAGTTATTTATGGATTTATTTTCCCTCTCAGTTTCTTTTTCTCCTCCACTGAAGGGGAAGATCCCTTGGCCCTAACAGCCAAAAGAGACTTAGTGACCATAACTGGGAAGAAGGCAGTGGCAGTGGGTGGGAAGGGATGCTCGGGACATCAGGAAATCTGTGGTGCGTGTGTGTCATTCATTCTACCCATGATTCAGAGACTATTGTCTTTGTTTCTAGTGAAAGATACAGACAGATGATGTTGACACGCACAATCCCCTCCAAAAAGTGAGCCCAGGACTATGCCCAACTTCCGACTTCACGACTGTAATTCCAGAACTTCCTCTTCCATTCAACAAGGCACATCAGAATGCAAATGAGTGTGGACCATGTTATAACAGGGATAACCTTGAAGGCATTCTAACTTATTTAAGCAAATAATTTGAGATTTATGTATTCTATTGATAACAAATTTTGTGGGCAGCAACTCAGCTGATGGGGACACACTCAAGAGAACCACTATTCTATACTATCAAAAAGAAATGTGTTTGGTATTTTTTTGTTTTGTTCTGTTTTGTTTTGTTTGCATCGAGAACAGCAAACTCACTGGAGATGGTTTATTTGTATCCATAGCTAAATTTCCATCTGTTGATCAATTAATCAATCAGCAAATATTGATTGTATATGTTATTCAAGGTATCATGGGAATTTTATTGTAAATATAAACATGATCACTGCCTTACAGTCTAATTGGGGGTAAGATCCGTAGACATGGAAATTTAACTTATAATGCAAAGCAGCATATAAATGTCAAATGAATGGCGTACATTCTTTGGGTTATGGGAGAAATCAAGGAAGACTTCTTGGAGGAAGGTGATTTCAGCTGGGCCTTGAAGGATAGGTAGGAATTGCACAAAAGAGAAAAATGGGAGGCCCACGGGCAAAAGCAGCACTGCCAAGGGGAAATGCCCTGGGCCTGTTCAGGGACTGTGAAGGGAACTTCTAGGCTGCAATGGGGTGCATGGATAGGACAGGCATTGCCCAAGGTGACCATTGAGTCATTTCCATTCAGAGAACCACCTGGTCCTCAGTGTTAGAACTTGGTCACTTCCCACCCAGTGGAGACAGCTGCTCCCCAGCGTGTTTATCTGTGCTCAGCAATGCAGACAGGTTCCAGCCAGGGTCTGTGGAGCTGGTGAAGTTCCGGGGGCCTCCCTCAGCCATGTCTCAGTGCTGCCAGAGAAGTCTGGCCTCCACTGCTCTTTCTGGAACCTGTAAGCCTCAAGCAACTGCAATTCTCTTGGCATCAGGGGTATGCAGGAGGGAGAGTCAGGCTGGGATAACATGCCCCCTTCCCCACACCCCTCCTCAGGCCACGTGGAGGGGAGGGTTGCCAGATGTAGCAAATACAAATACAGTTATACAGTAGAACCTCCATGGTTGAACACCTTCCCGCGTTGCCCACCTCCTTAAGTTAACCTAATTTTCACAGACCGACATGCACATGTATGTATCAGAACAGCAGGCTTAGTTCCTTATGTTGACCACCTCCATATGTTGGCCAGTTTGTTACAGTCCCTGGGGTGGTCACTTTACAGAGGTTCTACTGTATTCGAATTTCAGATAAACAACAATTAATTTGTTAGGATATGTATAACCCATACAATATTTGGAACATACTTATACTAAAAAAATTCATTGTTTCTCTAAAATTCAAATATTTCCTGATTTGATCTGGCACCCCACAAGGGAGGGCTTATGACACATGTGTGACCAGTCAGAATAATCCATGCTCTGGGTCACAGTGGTCGGTTCTTGGCTGAACATCTCCATCTCCGCCAACACATGTTTTGACTTTTGTTGGTATTTCCAGGACCGAAAGCTCAGAAGCTGTCAGGATGAGGAAGTCTAACAATTATGGGAGGCTTCCCTGGGAGGCACCTGTCTCGTGCGGAAGGAAATAGAGCTGAGAGAGAAAAAAAGGAGTGCCTAAAGGTATTACTTGATTCAGCTTCATCCCTTGAACCTCACAAATATGTGAGTCTTTTGAGTTGTAGCAGTTCGACTGGGAATCCTTCACTCACCGACTCAGAGTTCTGGCCAAATCTATGGGGCAACCTCCCTTCGGGCCGACAGGAAGCAAACCTGACTCAATTCAGAGAGGGCTGCTCTTGAGACACCCCGGTTTAATCATGGTGCAAATAGAGGTTCTCTGGCCCGCAGGGCAGCGAAACAGCTCAGCTGGCAACTCAGGCACTTCAGGACTCCGGGGTGTGACTCTGAGGTGCCACCTCTGTGATAGGATCGTCACCTCTACCATGGCTATGCCCCCTGCTGACAGCTGGCAGCCGAGCCCTTTGCTTCTCATCCCTTCACAGGGTCTTCTGTGCTCTTCATCCCCTGAGACCCAGCTCTTGTTTCTGAGTTTACAGGACTTTCTTTGCCTTTTCAGTGAGCTTTTCCAGCCACATCTTTCTCTTCTTTCCCTTCCTTACCTTTGCCTTTAAGGATATAGCCTATCGAATCCAGGGGTGTCCAACCTTTTGTCTTCTCTGTCACTCATTGGAATAAGAGTTGTCTTGGGCCACACCTTAAATACACACACACTAACAAAAGCTGATGGATTAAAAAAAGGGTCTGTGCATGATTTTTGCAATATCCAACACCACAGATAAGCAAAACAGACCTCAAAAAATCCACATTTGGGGCCGGGTGCAGTGGCTCACACCTGTAATCCTAGCACTCCCGGAGGCCAAGGTGAACGGATTGCTTGAGCTCAAGAGTTTGAGACCAGCCTGAGCAAGAGCAAGACCCCATCTCTAAAAATAGCTGAGTATGGTGGCAGGTGCCTGTGGTCCCAGCTACTTGGAGGCTGAGGCAAGTGAATCGCTTGAGCCCAAGATTTTGAGGTCGCTGTGAGCTGTGACACCACAGCACATGAGACTGTTTTTTAAAAAAAAATCCACATTTGGCCCCCGGGCTGCAGGTTGGAGACTCTTGCCAGACTCTCTAAACCACAGAGGGTCTGTTGATTCATCCTAGACTGGGCTACATATATTAGAGCTGAAGGGACATTAGGACTGATCCAGTGCAACCCCCGCTCCCATCCCTATCTCGTGGAGGAGGAAACTGAGGTTCAGAGTGATGAGTGATTCCATCATAAATTACAGGCAGGTCAGAGAATAAGAGGGAAACTACATGGTTTTGGGGAAAGGTCCTTGGGTTTGGCTTCAGAAAGCCTGTATGGTCATTTGGGCTCTGCCACACTTAACCTCTTCACATCCATTTCTCCAGCTCGAGAATGAGCTTAAATACTGGCCCCATCCACCTTGCCGTGACTTTGTGAGGCTGACAGAATTACAAAACACCAAATGAATGTGCTGGACAAAGGCCACACGGTATTAGTGCTGCCTGTGTCACTGTTATTATTTAACAAGGCTAATCCACCAGTGAAGGAAATGAGCACACATCACGAAATTAATTATAGATGTTTTTTAAAATGACTGTTTATATTGAAAGGAAAGCCTCACATTTGCCGCACAATTTCAGGATAAGTCGTGTTTTGGAAAAATATTAATATTCAGAGCTGTGTTGATTAGCTTCACTCCTGTTGCTAAGCAACAAGGTCCTTTGTAGCCTCTGTAGTGTTGGTTTTTTTTCTGGGGGTGGGGGTGGGAAGGGGGTTGGAGGATTAGGGGAGGAAACTACTTTACAGTAAATTATTCCGCTGGTTCAGCCAATTCCAAAGTTGCCTCAACAACAACAACAACAACAAAATCTACTCCTTTAACAACCTATGTGATTATAGTTGTGGGATGAAGAAAACCAAACCTCAGCCCAGAGCTCACCACTCACCCATGACTTGAGTTTCAGGTTTGGCAAGACTTGTGTTTACTAGACCAGGACTGAACCACACATGGCCCAGAGTTTGCCACACTGACGTTCATCATGGTTCAGCAAAGGCAGCCTTCCAGCGCGGAGATTAGGGAGGGGGTCGTGAAGGCTACGAGGGGAGGTTGTGATGAATCAGATGATCCAATCTCATCAAGGCTTCTATGGCCTTTAGTCCAATTCTACCACTTGAATAGGGGCAGTGGTGGAGTAAGCCAAAGAGTATGATATCTGGACCAAAATGAAGACTCATGAATAGTCGAAATTAATTGAAATCCCAGAGCAGGTGACCCCACCAATACATGCAATTGACCGTATAGACACCTATTGTGTCTCAGGTGCTTTGCAGGGTTAGCTCATTGACTTCTGCCACTAACACTAGGAAGGCTGTGGTCCTATTCCACCTTGGGGACTGAGGCTCAGGGAGATTAAGAACACACCCAATGTCACCCTAGACCAGTGGTTCTCAACCTTCCTAATGCCACAACCCTTTTATACAGCTCCTCATGTTGTGGTGACCCCCAACCATAAAATTATTTTCCTTGCTACTTCATACTTGTAATTTTGCTACTGTTATGAATCGTAATGTAAATATCTAATATGCGGGATGTATTTTCATTGCTACAAAGTAGTCGAGACCCACAGGTTGAGAACTGGGGCCCTAGACAGTACAGGGCAGAACAAGGATTTAAACTCAAGTCTTTCTGTTTCTGAGTGCCATAGGTTGAGCGAGTCTCTGATTTCATCACACATAGCTTTATTTGTGGTACTCTTGCTGCGTAACAAACCACCCAAACTTAGTGGCATAAAACCACACCCATTTATTATGCACAAGGATCTGTGGGTCAGGAATTCTGTAAGAGCTCAGCTGGGTGGTTCTTTTGCTCCTTGTGGCATCTACTGAGACCACCTAGTGCTGGTAGGCTGTGTCTGGAGGGTCCAAGATGGCTCCACTCACATGTCTGGTGCCTTGGCAGGGCTGCGCTGTCACCTGTAGCATCTGCATGTGGCCTCCCCAGCATAGCAATCTTGGGGTGGTTGGAATTCTTATGTGGCAACTAGCTTCCCCCGTAGCTACTGTCCCAAGACAACCAGACAGAAGCTGCATATCCCTTTCTGACCCAGCCTCAGAGTCACATGGTATCAAGTGTGCCATAGTCTATGGGTTGAAGCAGTCATGAGCCCACTCAGATCCAAGGGGTGGGAACATGGACCCCAATTCTTGATAGAAGAACTACCAAAGAACTTGGGGGCTATGTTTTAAAATGCCCAAAAGTACCAAGTTCCCCATACCAGCGAGAAATAGGTAGTAAAAGAAGTTTAGATCCTTTGAAAATGTGGAAATGTATGAGCAGTAGAAGTTTTGATATTCAATACTGTGAACCTCACTTGTTTTGATGAATTTAGGGGATTGCCAGTTTAATAAAAGGTAGGCTTAACTAAGAGCTTTTGTTTGTTTGTTTTGAGTTTTACATTCAGATGTTGTTGTCAGCTGAGGAGACTATCTTGCTAACCAGCTAAGGACTCATTTGTAATTAGTGGTTCCATTTGCATACTTTTAAAAGCCTTCTTCATTCCTCTGTAATCATATTTACAATATCGGTTTGGTTAGGAAAGCCTTTCTCACTGCAGAAATCATATGAGATGATATAGGTGAAAGGAAGATATTTTGGATTTTTTTTTTTTCTTTCAGATAGTCTCTCTTGGTCACCCTTGGTAGAGTGCCATGGTGTCAGTCTAACTCAGAGCAACCTCAAACTCTTGGACTCAAGGGATCCTTCTGCCTCAGCCTCCCAGAGTAGCTGGGACTATGGGAATGCACCACCACATCTGGCTAATTTTTCTTTCGTTTTTTTTTTTGGTCTCGCTCTTGCTCAGGCTGATCTGGAGCTCCTGAGCTCAAGCAATCCTTCTACCTCAGTCTCTCGAAGTGCTAGGATTACAGTTGTGAGCCACCGTGCCTGGCTGATATTTTATATATTCTAATGAGCTCTGCAAATAGAGGAGATGATGACTGTAGTCAACTTCAGTTCTGGTCAAGTTCCCAATTGAAGCGATATGCCTCAGGATTTTATTTTAACATGTTAATAAACACGGGCCAGGGAGTGGTACAAACTGGAAATCAAAGAGTATTTTGAAGATGTATTTTCAGAGTCGAGGAACTCACCCTGAACTTCATCTCATCTGGCCTCAGAAAAGTTCGGAAGGGTCACAGCTAGCAAATATCAGTGCCTCTTTTTCATTAGAAAGAGGAAATAAGAGGTGAAGGCTTTGCTTCTGTCTTCCTGAGAGTCAAAGGCAAGGGCTGGCCCAGACCCCCCCAGGCCCTGCCCTAGTCCTACAGGAACTAGAGACAGAAAATAGACACAGGAAGGTGCGGGCCCAGAGTGCAGAACAAGGTCAGGTACTGAGCCCTGATACGCCTCTGTCTCCGCTCCAAAACCCACCTCAAAACTTAATGGCTTGACCTGAGTCTTTGTTCGTCATGATTCTATGGGTGGATTGGGCAGTTCTGCACCGCATGGTATTGTCTGGGGTCACTCATGCAGCTGCAGTAAGCTGGGAGCTTGGCTGGGGCCAGGACATCCAGATATGGCCTTTCTCACATATCTGGCACCTCAGTCACAGGGACCAAAATGGCCAGGAGCTGGCTGGGTCTTGCTTTCTCTCCCTTCACAGTCTCCTTTCCCCAAGGGCCACTCTCCCTCCACATAGTCTCACTCCACAGCACACAGGAACAAGACCTCTTTCTATGGCAGCTGACTGCCAAGAAAAGAGGCACAAGCTGCCAGGCCTCTTAAGCCGAGGCCTGGAATTGGCACAGGGTCACTTCCATTACATTCTATTCATCAGAGCAAGTCACAAGGCTAGTACAGATGCAGGGGAAGGGAACTAAGTCTCTACCTCTTGATTGGAATTATTGGCAGCCATATTTGGCGACTTGACTCCAACCACATTTTCTTTATATACTTTTTTTTTAATTTTTTAATTTTAATTTTATTTTATTTTATTTTATTTTTTGCAGGTTTTTTTTGGCCGGGACTGGGTTTGAACCCGCCACCTTCGGCATGTGGGGCCGGCGCCCTACTCCTTTGAGCCACAGGCACCATCCTACCAACCACATTTTCTAAGCCTAGATAAAAGGACTGTACCGTCAGTCACTCCTTAATAGGGAACATCTCAGTTTGATCATTTTTTCATTCAACACCACCACAATTATAATAGTAACTATCACTCATATGACAATATATACCAGCAAGTGCTATTAGTATCCCCGTTTTAGAGATAGGAAAACTGAGGCACAGAGAAGGTAAGCGACTTGCTCAAGTTCACACAGCTAGCTAAGTGGCAGAACTGGGGTTCGTTCCAGGCAGATGGTTCCAGACCTCAGGTTGTCACTCGTTATGCTATTTCACCTCTCGTTCCTTGATATTGTGTGTCAGACTCTCGGTTGGAATCGTTTAGAATACTGAGTGGTACAAGATCACCCATGGCACAGACTGTTTCCCAGTATACTGCCTCTTCTAACACAGTAACCAAACCCCAATTTGAAGCTGGGCTCATGGCCCACCTAGAAGAAAGACTACATTCCCAGCCTCTTTTGCAGGTAAGTGCGGGCATGTCATTAAGTTCAGGTTATTGCGTTATAAGTGGAAGTGTCATGTGACTGCTGCCAGACCCAACTGATATTTGGCCATTGCCTTGTTTAGTTTTCATCTCTTCCTGCCTTAAATATAGATATGATGACTGGAGCTCTAGCCACCATCATGGACCACGAGGACAAGGGCTTCACCTGCATCAAACTTAGGAATATAGAATGAATGGTAGGCTCGAAGGAGCCTGGGTTCTGAGTTCTTAGAATTGCAGACGTTCCCACACCGACCTGCCTACCTCTGGACTTGCAGACATGAGAAAGAAACCTCTATCACTTTTAAATCACTGTAATTTTGAGTCTCTGTGGCTCTTAGCCAAACCTGATTCTAATTGATACAGCTCCTATCCCTAGGGGACTCACAGTTTACTGAAAAACACAAAGAAGTACATAATTATGATCAAAGCAGAATGAAATAAGTGGCCTAATCACAGTGTTTCCCACTTTACAAACCTAAACTGAGGACATGTGGACCTAGAGGGGTCACTTCCAATGATAAGAAATAATCTGAAAGATGTTTTGATGTTGAAATACTGGACTTTGTAGGACATTTACAAGGTCTATGGAGACAATGTGACATTTTTTGAATTTAAGGCTTGCCCAGAAAATGGAGGACGAGCAATAGCTATGTAGCAATGCCAGAGTGAAAAGGAACACACCATGCGAGGCCTGAGGAAGGAGTAAGGACTTATAATAAGAAAATCCTAATTGGATTCATGGAAAAAGAGGTAAAAGTTTTAAATTGAGTTTGAATTTGAGGATGGCATTGTAGCAGAGAGACAATCAAGAGCAAAGGCCAGGTGGTGTGGAAATGTATGGGGAGCTTGTAAACAGGTCCATGTAGCTGAGCAGGAGAGGAAAAGGCAGGCTTCAGGCAGCTGTGTGGGCCTGGGACATTTGGCATATGACGCATAAGGGGGATCTTGGTAGCCACTCTGCTACGAGGGTATCTTTGGCCTCATATAGCTTTTAGCACTTTCAATTCATTTTTGTACATGGTGTGAGATAGGGGTCTGACTTTATTGTTTGGCTTATAGATATTTAGTTTGCTTTGTCCACTTTTTGCCCTTTGTGCCTGCCGCCTGGATTAAATGTTGAGGTCACTGATTATGCGACAAGCAAAATCCACATCTTTCTAGTGAACAAAATGTGGGGCAGGAGCAGAGCCCAAGCCACATTCTCCATAGTGTTGTTCACTTATTTTGACGTGGGCAGTTTCATTTTAAATATTGATGATCTCACTCAGTGCATTCTGAGAAAGGTCCTGTTGAGAGCTGTGCAAAAGAAAGGAGCTCTTGGAAGCCCAAGCCTCTCGTTAAGTAAGTGCCTCTCCCCAGAAGTCTTTTCTTTTGGCTTGGCGAGATTTAACAGGTTTGTGGATTAGCAGAATAAGAATCAGCACAGTCCTGCTGAGAAAATGGCCAATTGCCCAGAGCCTCATTCCACAAAACATTTTATAATAATCTGATGTGGGAATAGGGCAAGGGACATAATTATGAGGTTCTTAATAAAACCTTTTTTCCAAGACTGAGTTTGTAAAATATTTTTGAATAACGACAATAACGCCTTAAGACCTTGAAGGAGTTGGTGTGCCAGACCCGTTGAATACTAGCTCTCCAAATTTCTGCCTTCAAGGGAAATTTAAAGGACAAACAACCAGGATAAAGAGTCAGTAAAGGAAAGCAAAGACTGTGCCTTGAAATGTTGGTATAGATGACCCAGGAAATGCTCATTTCCACAGCAGCTCTTTTCAGAGGGAACCAGCCATTCACATAAGCACACATTTGTTCATTCACTGCACATTTTCTTTTATTGAGGTGAAATTCACATGACATAAAATTAACCACTTTAAAGAGTACAGTTCAGCAGAAGTAAGTACATTCACAATGTTGTACAACCATTCGCCTTTGTCTAGCTCCAAAATATTCCAACACCCCAAAAGGAAGCCTTTTTTTTTTTTTTTTTTTTTTTTTTTGAGACAGAGTGTTACTTTTTCTCCCTGGGTAGAGTGCCATGGTGTCCTAGTTCACAGCAACCTCAAACTCTTGGGCTCAAATGATCCTCTTGCCTCAGCCTCCCGAGTAGCTGGACTACAGGTGCCCACCACAGTGCCCAACTAGTTTTTTCTATTTTTGGTAGAGACCAGGTCTCCCTCTTGCTCCGGCTGGTCTCAAACTCATGATCTCAAGCAATCCACCCACCTCAGCTTCCCAGAGTACTAGGATTACAGGCCTGAGCCACCTCACCAGGCCTCAAAAGGAATCTATTTATATTCAGAAGTTGGTCCCTATTCCCTCTGCCCCAAGCCCCTGGCAACCACTAATCTGCTTTCTGAATCACCTATTCTGGATATTGCACATAAATGGAATCAGATAATATTTGTCCTTTTGTGCCTGATGTCTTTCACTCAGCATAATGTTTCAAAGGTTTATCCATTGACTGAGTGATAATCCATTATAGCTGAACATTTTGTTCATCCATTCATCCACTGATGGACATTGGGTTTGTTTCTTCCTTTTACCTACTGTGAATAGTGCTGCAATGAACATTTGTGTGAAAATATTTATTTGAATAGTTCTTTTAAATTGGGGGGGGTAGTTATACCTATGAGCGGAATGGCTGAGTTGTAGAGTAATTTTATTTTCATTTTTTTAAGGATGATTTTGAAAAACCAAACTGTTTTCTATAGTGGCTGCACCATCAATTTATGTAGATTCCAATTTCTCCATATTCTCATCAACACTTGTTATTTTCTTTCCTTTTTCTTTTTTAGATTATAGCCATTCTAGTGAGTATGAAGTGGTATCTCATTGTGGTTTTGATTCGCATTTCTCTAATGACTAATTAGGTTGAATATCTTTTCGTGTTTTTGTTGGCCATTTGTATATCTTCTTTTTAGAAATGTCTATCCAAGTCCCTTTTCCATGTTTAAATTGGGTTGCTTACCCTTTTGTTGTTGAATTATAAGAGTTCTTTATATTGCAGCTACTAGCTCCTTATCATATACATGATTTGCAAATGTTTTCTCCCATTCTGTCTTTTCACCTTATTGATAGCATCCTTTGATACACAAAATTTTTACAATTTTGATGAAGTCAAATTTACCTATTTTTTCTTCTTTTGTTGCTCATACTTTTGG
>CAUYRH010061866.1:0-31154 GCA_963574655.1 Perodicticus potto
TCATATTTGCCTTGCTTCCACCCTGTTTGAGCATTCTGATCTTGAAGGTTAAGGTTTTGAAGGAAGACTTTGTTGTATTCAACACCACCAGTAGGAAGGACAAGCCTGCAACTGTCCACAACTTCTTTACATTTGTGTAACTTTTCTGAAAGTTTCTTGGCCATTTGCTGCATCACCACTGACATCTTACATGACTCTAAATCTTCAGAAACTTTCTGCTTTGAAGTTAGTGTCATCATCTTGTATCTGGGTTCAGAACCTGGGCAAGCACTACTGGAAGCCTTCCTATTCCCAGCTCTTGGTAGATCCAGGATCCAGGGCTCGTCCCACTTCTCCAGTTGACAGATCACCTCAGGTTTGGGAAACTGAAATCCCAACAAGATCATGTTGCTGTAGTTCTCCAGCATCACATCTCTGTGGAGGTCCTTTTGAGCCCAGTCAAGGTAGCCCAACTCCTCTCCAGTGAAGTACATCGCCACATCTTCCTCTTGGCTGTCAGGAACATAGTTTCCATGGCCTGTTTGACAAGGGTAGGATCCAGGCTGTCAGGCTGAGCTGTAGTCAAAGCCCCGTGGGAGGCTGATGGGAGAGGATCCGTGAGCCTTCAAGATCAGGAATTGGAGGCTGAAAGGGTGGCACTCCACCGGTGAGATCTCACAGACCACCAAGGCTTGTACGAAAGGTTGGCGAGGGATACTGCAGAGCAGCACCAAGGAGGAGAGAAGAGAGAGAGCATAAGAAAATATTTATAAGCGATGCTAGTAAGAAATTAAGTACTAGTAAGAAAATATTTCTAAGAAAGTATATTTACTTGAAAATTTCCTAAAATTACCTAAAACTTTTCTTGACAAAATGAAACTTTATGGTATATTTGTTTAGTACCATTGGAAAAAGTACATGTTTTAAAGTAAGTTTTGCTAGACTTTTAAAAATTAAAAACTTAAATTTCTGTTTTATTAATGTCCTGTAGGGGAGTGATTTTGATCTTTAGCATTTTTAGAAAGTCCTTTATTTACTGATTTTCAAATACTTATTTAGAGTTGATAAGTTTATATGACAGAAAATTCATATCTTTGAAATATGACTATCACACGATTCCAAGATTGTTTATTAGTGATATATAATGAGAGTTTTTTAGAAAAAATATTATAATTTAATGCTACAAAATAGTACAGCAATGCTAACTTGAACATTTTGGTATTTCAAGGATGTAAGAACACAAGTACAGTGTCAGCTATTTGGGACAAATGATAGAGTGTGGGTTTTACTTATCTTAAAAACTTTTAATGTATAAGATAAAGCTTAATAGGTCATTAAATCATAATTTATATGGTATGGTGTAGAGACTATCTCTGAGTTTTTAATTTAGGTATAATCTAGGCTTAGATTTAAAGCACATAAACATTTCTAGTAACTCATTCTCATTTTAATCGTGGGAAATGTCTGCTTTTATCAATCAAGAGTTTACTGGGAAGAGTCTGGTTTACTATAGAGATCTGTTATACTTTGTGCAGCTAAGACAATGATTTTTCTTTTTATTTAACTAATACAAGCAAGTTCAACTATCCTTGTCTGTCATAATGTATATTAAAAAATCAGTTATTGTAGTTTGGTTGTCAAGCTATAGTCCAAGATAAATTGCAATATAGTTACGTAGGTAGATTTATATCTATATCTATATTTATATACATTTATATCTAGTATATGTGATATCTCAAGGTACTAGTCACTGCCCTGAATGAAGAATTAAAGGACTAGTCTTACAGATTAGGAGATATTTTATAATTGTTTAATCAATTCTGAAAAAGAAAAAATATAGTATTTTATAATTTTTTAATATTTTGTCATTATTTTTGTTTTTTTACCTATTAAGAATAGAAAGATGCCTTACATCATTATATCATTTCTTGTTTGGGCATTAGTCAGCCTTTTTTTTTTAAAGAGAAAGAGTTTCACTTTGTCACCTTCAGTAGAGTGCCGTGGCATCACAGCTCACAGCAACCTCCAACTCCTGGGCTTAGGCGATTCTCTTGCCTCAGCCTCCCGAGTAGCTGGGACTACAGGCGCCCACCACAACGCCCGGCTATTTTTTGTTGCAGTTTGGCCGGTTCCAGGTTTGAATCCGCCACCCTTGGCATATGGGGCTAGCGTCCTACTCACTGAGCCACAGGTGCCGCCCGTCAGCCTTTTTATTTATTTATTTTTCTGGTTCTCATTACTTTAGGTTGTTGTTGATTTGTAAAATAATCATATTGGTGTTTGGAAAGGATTTTAGTATTGTGTTAGTGAGATGAAATAATGACAACTGCCGTTAACTGTGACAGCATTGTGCCAAGCAGTCTGTGTTAGTCACTTGATTATTCCTTCTCTATGACTCAGTGAAGTGGCTGCATTTTATGATTGAGGAAACAGAGGCTCACAGGGTAGGTCAGAAACAGAGGTTGCATAGAAATTTAGATCCATTTTAAACATATTGCTTTGTTGCCTCTTTTTATAATGTTGGTAGTCTATAGACTTCTGAGGCCAGCTGAGAAACAAAGATTTGGAAGTTCAGTTCATTCCATCAGTAGAATGCTTTCTTTGTGCCGCTGTAAAATAGAAACCGGCTCTTTGGAATGACTGGCTAACTCTTACTCAGTGATCTGCTTGAGAAATCGTTTGTACTTAATTTACTGTATGCAGTGAATTCTTTCCATTGTAAACAGTAGAAAAACAGATCAGACATTTGTGTTAACATTTCCAAATATGTGTTTGAAACAGATTTGGCAACTGATCGGAAGCTCTTTCGTCTGGTCTCCAATGACTCCTTCATCTCCATTCAGCCTTCCTTATCCTCTTGTGGGCAGGACTTACCAAGGGACTTCAGTGACAAAGTGAGCCTGCCAAGTCATAGCCACCACCACCACGTTGATCAGTCTCTGTCCAGTGCCTGCGACACAGAAGTCGCTTCTCTTGTACCTTTACACTCACACTCTTACAGGAAAGATCATCGGCCACGAGGTGTACCGCGCACTTCTAGCTCTGCTGTAGCTTTTCCTGACCCTTCACTGAATGACTTTCCTCTCTATCAGCAAAGACGTGGGTTAGATCCAGTTAGTGAGTTAGAATCTTCCAAACCTCATTCTGGATCCAAAGAATCCTTGGTGGAAAATTCTTGTTTATCTGGGGAATTTCAGCTTGCTGGTGACTTGAGAAAGAGTAATTCTCAGCCACCCACAAAAAGCGGGAAGAACAAACCTTTGAAGGCAGACAAAAGCGTGGACAGCTTGAGGAGCCTGAGTACACGGAGTAGCGGGTCAACAGAGAGCTACTGCAGTGGGACGGACCGGGACACCAACAGCACTGTCAGCAGCTATAAAAGTGAGCAGACCAGCTCAACTCACATAGAGAGCATCTTGTCAGAGCATGAGGAGTCTCCAAAAGCAGGAATGAAAAGTGGCAGGAAAAATGAGTGCCGTGCTGACGCAGAAGAGAAAAGTAGCTGTGGCAGTGACAAAAGGACAAGCAGTGAAAAGACTGCTGTGGAAGTGAGCGTGAACAGTGGGCCTTCCGAGGCCAGGGACTCCAACACCCCGGAAGAGACGCAGAGCCGGAGAAGGCTTAGCACCTCTGCCTCGGAAGAGGCCAATAAAAATCCCCATGCAAATGAGTTCACCTCCCAGGGGGACAGGCCACTTGCAAACACAGTGGAAAACAAAGAGGAGCAGAGTGACAAGTCGGTAATGTCAGTGGATTCAAAAGTGTGTAAAGATGTTGGTGGAAAGCAAAAGGAAGGAGACGTTCGCCCTAAATCCTCCAGTGTAATCCACCGGACAGCCTCTGCCCACAAACCAGGCAGGAGACGGACAGGAAAAAAACGGGCCAGCAGTTTTGATTCCAGTCGGCACAGGGATTATGTTTCCTTTCGAGGTGTTTCTGGCACCAAACCACATAGTGCTGTCTTTTGTCACGATGAGGACTCCAGTGATCACAGCGACCTGAGTAGAGCGTCCAGTGTTCAGTCTGCCCACCAGTTCAGCAGTGACAGCTCTTCCAGCACCACTTCTCATTCCTGTCAGTCTCCTGAGGGCAGGTACAGTGTGCTCAAGACCAAACACACTCATAAGGAAAGGGGAACAGACTCCGAACGCTCACACAAAGCTCGTTTAGGTCCTGAAGGAACTGGCAAAAAGCGGGCAACACGGCGGACTTCCAGCACAAATAGTGCCAAGACTCGTGCCCGAGTGTTGAGCTTGGACAGTGGCACAGTAGCATGTTTGAATGATTCAAATAGGCTAATGGCACCTGAAAGTATAAAACCCTTAACCACTTCCAAATCAGATCTCGAGGCCAAAGAGGGAGAGGTGCTAGATGAGCTATCTTTGTTGGGACGGGCTTCCCAGTTAGAGACGGTCACTCGATCTAGGAATAGCTTGCCAAGCCAGGTTGCATTTCCTGAAGGGGAAGAGCAAGATGCAGTCAGTGGAGGTAAGTAAACTGCAAGGAGAGATTTCCTCAAGAGTCACAGCAATTTTTGATACTATTTATTAGAGTATTATTTGTTAAAATACGCCTTCTGTTAATATTCTCTCCTCTAGTGTGTTATTTATTAAAGTAAGCATTCTTCAGTGGAGAAGAAGGTGGTTATCTTACAAAAGGTTAATTTTTTTTCAGTTGCAATATTTGAATTAAATCAATTTGTTCTTGATGGCATCCACTTTTCTAAGCCAGTTACTGCCTGTTAATGTTTTGGCAGGAAAAACAAAAATCAACCCCCTTACTTTGTATACCAATTGAATAACAGAATGTATAATTACATTAGGGCCCCAGCCATTTTTAGTCGTCTCCTATATAGTGTGTGCCATGGAACTTTCAAAATTAGATCACTCAAGCTGTCATCTAAGATTTTTTTCCAAATATTACTTTAACTCTGATTACGTACTTTGAAAATTAAGGTCTTTTTTTGCCTGTCACTTTGTTTTCATTTCTTGCTTATTCAAGTTTCAGGCATTAAGAATATTTCTTTTTTCTGTAATTTCACACTTTTCTTAAACTTTACTAAATCGAGGTTTGTAGTTTGTATTGGTGTTTTTTATCTATTCATCAATGTGTGGTGCCCTCTCTGGTAACAGTGCTAGTGTTTGAGTTAAAGTGATAGCTTATTTATTTTAGGTTTATGGGTAATTGTGCAAAATTGGACACATGATTTTATTGATGTGTGTTGGCCTCTTTGTTTATTTCAGAGTTGTTTCTTGCTATTTTCTTCTGCCCAAAATAGTTTGGTTCTGGTTTTTACGGACTCTGCTTCTTGAATAAAATGGAAGAACGAAGCCTGCTTTTTAAAGCTTTACTCCCCTTTATTTATGCTTATATCTTTAGTTTTGAAGTTTATATTCTGTTTGGCATAGTAATGTTCAGTATTTACCAAAAGTTAAGTTGGATTTTCTTTTTTTTTTTTCCAATCCCCAGAACATTCTGGTTATAAGCTGGATTTTCTGTTTGTGCAAACATTCTAATCTGAAACATACGACTGTGCTTTTTCTCTCAAAGAATTTTAATTCATCCAGAGTATTTTAAAAGTCCACGTTGTGGTAAACATTCTCTGTCTCTCTCTTTTTTTTTTTTTTGAGACAGAGCCTCAAGCTGTCACACTGGATAGAGTGCTGTGGCGTCACAGCTCACAGCAACCTCCAATTCCTAGGCTCAAGTGAGTCTCTTGCCTCCACCTCCCAAGTAGCTGGGACTACAGGCACCCGCCACAGCGCCTGGCCATTTTTTGATTGTGGCCGTCATTGTTGTTTGGCGGTTTGGGCTGGATTCTAACCCACCAGCTCAGGTGTACATGGCTGGCGCCTTAGCCCGCTGAGCCACAGGCGCCGAGCCTCTTTTTTTTTTTTTTCATTTGTTTATTTTTGGTAAAGTTTCTAACCCTTTCTAATGGGAATATAAAAAATGATCTAAGGAAAAAAGTAACCTATCACACCTAATTATTGAGAACTAATTATATCTGAAGTAGCTGTAATCATTTGGTGATAGTGCAGTAATGAAATTCCGAGTCTTTCACCTGGATATCAGTCTGTTTTTATAAAAAATCAGAAATGGTAATTTCTCATACAAATTGTATCAGATATGTTCACAATGTGTAAGAAACTATTGGGTTTTAAAATATAACTTAATTTCTCAAGTTGTCAAAATAGATTTTTAGAGTGAACATGCTATATAGAAAATTATTGCTGTTCTAAATATTGTTGAAATGTGAATACTGAAAAAATATGTACAGGAGCTATAGTAAATCCTAATGTCTTCGTATTTATTAATAAGATGTCACTTTCTTTTCACAGGGAATGTAGGCTATTTTTTAGGGATAGTTACATGCAAGGTGTTATTTTCAAGCCTTCATTTTCCCAGGTTTCAGACTTTCTTTTGTTTTATTCTTTTTTATAACCTCATTAAGTGTTAATAGGAAAGAAATAATGAATTAAAAATTTCCATTTCCTTTGGTGGTAGAAATGTAATAGTCTTGCGGGCTGTTGAAAAATACCTTTTTTGTCTAAGGAAGACATTGCAGGGGCTATTTTAATTCAAGTTTAGAATAAAAATAAGAAAAAAACTAACCACTTATATGTGTTGGGAATTTATATTTAGTTAGATTTTATTACATCTAAATATAGGGGACTTTTGGAGGGGGACTTATGTGGACTTTGTGCTTTGATTCTCATTTTTAAACCTTATAGAGAATCTCAAATACTTGTTAAGGATATTTGTTTATTTCAGCATTGCTTGTTACAGTCCCGTCTGACAATTCAGGAGAAATGTTTTTTCTAAGTATTCTTCTTTACATAATAAATTCCTGAAATGTGTCAACAAAACATACTACTACCATTCAGATGCCTATACATAAACCATAAATAGATTTTATCCTAATGAATTCAAAGGTGTTGATGAGTTCTCCAGTGATTTCTGTTTTGTTTTTACAGTGAGTGATATTGGTAATGTGGAGGGATGGACTTTAGGAAATGTACTTGAAAGTACTAACAAAAAATAAAATAAAATAGAGGCTAATCCGGTTTAGTGACATGCAGTTATATACCTTCGTTAGATGAGCTCCACTGTAGTCGGGACTCTAGGAAAACTGCTTACCTTTTTTAAGACTCAGCTTCCTTGTCTTAAAATGAGATGATAGTAGTGTCCATCTCAGAGGGTTGTTAATGAGGATTAAAGGAGTTAATGCACGTAAAATGCTTACAACAGTGCCTGGCACATAATAAATACTTACTAGTGCTACTGTTACTCTTATCAGGCAGACCAGTTTGTTGTCCTGTGCAAATGTATCCTGTCCTTGTTTGACCTTATTAGTTTGATGGTATAAAATTCAAGTAGAAGAAAATGATTAAACACACAAATTAGAGATAGTCTGTGTCATTGTGAAACTCAATGATCATACAAATAAAAATAACACCTAAATTCCTAATTTGTTACGTAATACTGACAGAAAAACATTTTTTATTAACATGTAATGTAGTGACACAGATTTTAAACTTACTTTGTCAGTAATATGTCATATAACTTATCTTTTGATATTGAGTCACATAGCAAATGATTGTTTTCATAGCACCTCACATCATTAATCAAGTACTTTAGTAAAATTGGCTTTCATGGATAATGTTCTGTGATTACTTAGATAGGAAAGATGTTTTAATTTCAAATGACCTGTTGTTTTTTACCTAATATAGTTACAAGGTGTATCTTTAACAATTTGTGACTAACAATTAAGAATAGAAAAGTACACACAAGTTATATATGATAAGAAAATGTCCTGTGTTTTATAGCTTGTATTACTTTTGATAAAGTCCTTTTCTTTTTGGCCACTTATGCTAATTTCTTGCATGGTTCAATACCATTATTATGGCATGTTTTCCATATCAGTTATCAAATTACAAAGAGTAGCCAGAGTGGAGAGATTTGTGTTTACTTATTATTCTTTGTACTTTTTTCTGGATTTCATAATCTTTATTTCTCTGAGAAAATTTTTTTAAATGTTTAGGTCACTATTCTGTGAGCATGAGATAGGATCCTATTATAATAAATATTGTTAGGAACAAAAGATAATCTTTTAAGTCAGATCTTTTTAATAAACAATTAAGATGTTTTTTGTACTCTACATACAAATAGAAAAGTCTGTTGTTATATACTCAAATATTATTGAACATTAGAAAGCAGAGACAAAGACTTGTGAACCGACAAGAAAATATGAATTCACACATTCGTATTTTATTAAGTAGAGTGAGTTCAAAGTCTAGTGAGCTTAGTTTTCTGATTATCCAGTCTACATGGCAAGTTAGAAATAACAAATTAGTAGAAGGGATGGGTACTTGGAGAGGCTAACATTAACGATAGTAGGAGAAATACTCAGTTAACACTAAAGGAAGAGCTATAGTAACTATACAAACCAAAGCAATCAATTTTAATAGTGTTCAGGGACATTACAGTATCATAATTTACTACTGTATTATGCCTGTAATAATTATATATGTAGGTGACGCTGATTGGTTAAAAGACTATGTTTTGGCTATACTGTGAAGAAAGCTTAGACATACTCAACAGCAGAGAAAAATGCTCATTAAATAAGTAAAATAGATTTGGAAAAATTATCTTGCCTTACAATAATATCAAGAAAAGAAAGTAAAAAAGAAAAGAGGTCTTTTATTAGTGAAGCATATTTTCTGTTTACATATAGAATTATATATACTATATTTATTTTATAATTACATACAGCATTTCCAAAAGCAGCCTGTGTCTGATTTTGTCAGGTGGGAACAAATATTTTAGTATTTTTCTTTCTAACAGTTGTGAACTTCTGGCTAAGGAATCAGACGGTTATATTTTAATACTGCTTGATTGAATATTCTGGCAAGCCATTAAATCTGTGCCTGAATTTCCTCAATTGTAAAACAAGAATAAAAACTGTCTAGGCATGTCTCGCAGTTAACTGTCAGACTCTAAGGAGCTTAGAAGTGTGAAGATGCTTTATAAATTGTACATTCACTGTGTAAACCAAGGCACTGATGCCTTTGTAATCATTTGTGGGGATGTTTCCTTTTGCGGATATGTCACTGAATTGTATCTGAACGCAGTTTTCTAGGAGAGTGTTCACAGAAAGATTAAAGAAGATCAGAAACCACCTATGAAAGTAAACAATCCTTAGAGTATATCTTTTAGGAACTGTTTTATTTGAATTTTGACTCCAGGATATAATTTAATTTTTAAAAAGCTTCTCATATTTATTTGGTTGCTGGGTTTGTGGGTATGTAATTTCTCTTTAACTCAAAACACAGCTAATAATTTTGTTGTTGTTTGCCGGTTTTTATTGGCTTTCTTGTCAGAAAGCAGAGTAAACCTTTAAAATGTTTTCACAGATGGAAATCATTTTAGTTCAGACTTGGTGCTTAGAATTTGTGCCGTGGGTTCTCATTGTTTTTTATCCTTTCAGAAAATAACGCAAGCATTTGTTTTTTCATTAGCATAAAGTCTTTGCATGTTAATGTTAGCGTCATTCTTGGCACACACAGAAACTAAGGAAGAGAAAAGCTGTTTACATAAAGTCAATTTCGTGCCTAGACTAAAATTTTTTTTCGGAATTTTTTTTTTTTCAGAATTATTGGAATGTTCGTTTTTTATAGTAATTTTAAGTAAAACAGCTTTTACCTTGAAGAATATCTGTGTATTTTAGAATATTTACAGATGCCTTTTATTTTTATAAGATGTATATCTACTTAATTTACTTCATACTTTTGTTGTCTTTCTTTCTTTTTTTTTTTTATTAGACAGTCTCAAGCTGTCGCCCTGGGTAGAGTGCTGTGGCATCACAGCTCACAGCAACCTCCAATTCCTGGGCTCAAGCGAGTCTCTTGCCTCCGCCTCCCAAGTGGCTGGGACTACCGGCGCCCACCACAACGCCCAGCCATTTTTTGGTTGCAGCCGTCATTGTTGTTTGGTGGGTCTGGGGCTAGATTCGAACCTGCCAGCTCAGGTGTACGTGGCTGGTGCCTTAGCCGCAGCTGCTGAGCCTTTGTTGTCTTTCTTAAAAGTTTAATTTCCTAACAGCATTTTTGTCTGATCTTTTTGAGGTGGCAGACACACATTTTTATTTTCATGTTCTTCCTGGATTTACTCCTTTTTCCCCACACAATAAACATTTCTCACTAAAAAGTTTTCTTACGTAGTTTACTTGGCTTAAATTTTTTTGTTTTTTTTTGTTTTTTTGAGACAGTCTCATTTTGTAGAGTGCTGTGGCGTCACAGCTCACAGCAACCTCAAACTCTTAGGTTCAGGTGATTGTCTTGTCTCAGCCTCCCAAGTAGCTGGGATTAGAGGCACCCACTATAACTCCTGGCTATTTTTAGAGGCGAGGTCTCACTTGAACTCTTGAGCTCAGGCAACCCACCTGCCTTGGCCACCTGATGCTACGATTATAGAGTGAGCCACTGGGCTGGGCCCCCTCTGTCTAAATTTTTATAAAGATATTTATTTTTAGTTGAGCTACTACTATAAGAGGCCATAGCATTACCTAAATTCTAGAAAGTAACATTATGTATGAATCCTTCAGTAATCAATCAGGTTTATGATTGATATTGATTTTAAAGTGTCATCTTTATCTGTACCTATTTATATAATACAACTTTCTACTTTTTGAGATAGAATTTGAACAGCCCTCATCTCCTACCGTACCAAATTATGCTTTTTTTATGCATCCCAGACATTGTTGAAGTATATTAGTGCCATTAATGTTTCTTCTGTTTTTATTCACAGAGTAAAACCAACAGCAGACAGTCTGTGGTTTTGATACCCCTAACTAAAAATAAATGGCTGTACTAAAATAAGTTAAAGTTTTCTTAACTCACTGAGGTAAATGGAAAGTAACTCCTGAAGTGGGAGGTATTGTGGATGTCACTGTCTTCTGTTGTTTTCAGGACCAGACCAGACCACAGATGTCTAAACCTCTGAGGATGTGTCTGCATGGTCCAGGAATTGCACTTAGGTGCTCAGGAAATGCTTAAACTTAAGGGAATGGTTGCATCACTATAGCAAAAGTAAAAAGCCTAATTAACTCAAGGGTCCTTCTTAGACTTATTATGATCATACATTTGGTCTTTTAAAGTCTTTTTAACACAAATGATTAGAAAGTCAAAACTGTTATAATTTTGAAAACAATATAAAAAATAAAACTGTCTAAATCTGTATTCTTTTGAAGTATTCTTTGTCTGTCTTATCATTCATGGTTTTTGAATTACTTGAATGGCTGTGATTTTTTTTTCTCCTATACCTACACATTGCACAAAATGTAGTTGTACCTAAGGGGCTAATTTTTACTATTTGCATTTTATACTCTTACTATTTAAGTAGTTAATTTTATTCTTTCCCAGAGGATACTGAGTTTTAAGCAACCTACTTTTTAAAAGTATTTTCTCCCTCCTCACTGGTTCCCTAGTTAAAATACTTTTATTTCTTTCTCCTAGAAAATTAAATGGTATAGAAAGAGTTTATTATATTTGGATTGTGGAAGTGAATTTTCATCAAATACGGCTATAACTTATGTGACTGTATAAATTATTTAAAGCTTTTTTTTTTCTTAGAAAGGTTTATTTCCAACTACCATGCACCTGGTGGGGAACCACAAGAATGATATCCTCTATTTTAAGCTTTAAAGACACATTTTTCCTCATTAGTTTTAACAGAAGTGGACTCTCACTGGGCCTAATTTCAAATAGAGATGTTCTGTATGAGTGCTGTGTTTCCAGGGGGGCAGGTTTAATCTCATTTTCTGTGCCCATAATCTATAGCACAGCATTTTCAGTTGAATGTTTGAATGTGTAATCCTAGCTTCTGTTAAGTCAGTTGCCATGTATGTCTTGAAAATTTTTGTAACAATAGTAGGTATTTTATACCCTATTACAAAGGATAACATAGGCAGTAATCATAACTCCACTATAATATATTGTTCAATGGATGCCTAAACTTTCATCTTGGTATATTTCAAAGACTATTAAGAAAGTAAATAATGTGATAGGTGGCTATTTTGCAAATTAGAAAATATAAATGGTATATCATTAGCCAAAAAATTGTTTTCTGAAGAAGCCAAAGAACATTTTGACTAAAAATGGGCACATTTCTTCAGTCGGAAGAAGTTAGTTAAAAAAAACTATCCTCTGTTTCTTTTGTACCTATTCTCAGCATTCTGTGATTGCTCCTTTCTAAGTCCTTCCAGTACATTTTATGGGCTAAATTATCTACTATAAATTATATTTGTATTAGATAATTTGGGTAAACTTTACTGTTATGTTGGTTGAAACAAAACATTCACAACTAGAGAGAATGTTTGAAACTTAATGAAGTTGGATTGGCCTATAAATGGTTTAATTAAATAATATTTCAGGCCAGGCGCCGTGGCTCACACCTGTAATAACTAGCACTGTGGGAAGGCGAGGCCAGTGGATTGCGTGGACTCACAGGTTTGAGACCATCCAGAGCCAGAGTGAGACCTTGCTTCTAAAAATAGCTGGGTGTTGAGCCATGTGTCTGTAGTCCCAGCTACTTGGGAGGCGGAGGCAAGAGAATCACTTGAGCCCAAGAGTTGGAGGTTGCTGTGAGCTGTGATGCCACAGAACTCTACTAAAGTGAGACTCTGTCTCCCCCCCCAAAAAAAAAAAATTTATGAAATAATAATATAGTTTGTAAGAACTATAGAATGGAAATCTTCAATATTATATTTCTTAAATTAAAGCTTGATTTGAGTTTATAAAATCAGTTCCATAGCCTGACTTAACCTTAATGAGGTCTAAGAACTGTTAGCAAGTATACCAATTACTCATTTAATTTTTCATCTTTTCCCTCAACTGGCTTGTTTTCTTCTCTGTTTTGTTTCATTCTTCAACCAATGACTGCTCTGCCCAATATATATTTTCTCCTCTTCGACCACAATGATTGCATTTTCATTTCATTGAGGTCATGGTTGTCAGGAATTGGCAAAGTATGTAGTGTGCCTTATAGATGTGGTAACAAAAAGGTAACCTTGACTTTTTAGATTAGCACTATCCAGTGAGTTTCTGTGATGATGGAAATGTTCTGTGAGTCCAGTAATGGTAGCCACTAGCTCCATGTAGCTAGTGAGTATTTCAAGTATGGGTTCATGAATCTGAGGAATGGAATTTTAAATTTTACTTAAGTAGCTGTATATTCCTAATGGCTATGCTATTGGACAGCACAGTTCTAAATGACAGGTTCATTCAGCATCATTTGCTCGCATCACTTGAACTCACGAACTTTTACTGCATAAATAATAGCCTTTTTGCATAGAAAATGATTTTCATGTTTGGAAAGAATATTTCTGTACTAACTTGTTTTTTATTCATATTTACTGATAAAATAACTCTTCTCAAAATACTTACATCACACTAGGAAGCAATTGAGATGAATGAAAATCTTTTGTTGTAGAAACCCAAATTAGCTAATTTGTGTTGTGCATTTTTTAATCTTTATAGTTCTCCTAAACCATTGCTGTGATTTTCTCATTGTTGTTTCCTTGGTTTCAGTTTGTACTTCATTGCTTCTAGATTAAGCTATGAGTTTATGTACTTGCCATTTACCATTTTGCTGATTAATTTGCTTCCTGATGTTGAGGGGACAAGGGCCAGCGGCATGGGGTTGAATAAAGTTTGATGGTAGTGAAGAACTTTATAGTTAAAGATCCATTCATGCTATGTTGAGCGTTTGACAAACTAGTTAGGCAGCCTTGTGATCAGGTTTCATTCAATGCTACCAAAATTATGGCCCAGGATATTGTGAGTAAAATACTGCCTTACTCTTGGGCATTGACAATGAAGCGCTGTCTTTGCTTTTATTGTCCTCCTGAGAGTAAGAAACTAGTGCTTCAATCCATTAGTAGAAACTAATAAATACTATCCTTTTAAGGCTGATTTAATTAAGGGGAGGGATAGAGGTATATGCGACAAAAATAAATGAGACTTTCAGGAAAAAAATTAAAACAACAGATCTTAAAAACAGGAAACTGAGATTGAAGAAAAGATGATGAAGCCAGATAATAGATCAAAAACATTTTTAAAGAAACAGTTAACTTTAAATATGTGACACATTCTTGTACGTATTACCCCATATGACAAATTGACAGTGTACATATGGAAACAATTTGGAGTAATCAGACAAGGTCTCTTTACCCATGAGGGTGGGAAGTAAGGGTAAGACAGGCTCAGCTGCTATTTACATCTGACCTAGGCTCCTATTTGACCTAAGTCTGTCTTGATGCAGCAGCACAAGCCAGCGAGGAGGCAGTGTCATTTCGCCGTGAACGCAGCACATTTAGGCGCCAGGCAGTTCGGCGCCGGCACAATGCAGGGAGTAACCCTACCCCTCCTACATTGCTCGTCGGATCACCCCTAAGGTAGGACGTTTTAAAATTACACCAAGTTTAGCATGCATGTAACAGACCTTCTGACCTATCCAGTCAGTCACCGGAAAGCATCTGAAGAGCTTTTTCTTTTCTGTTTCTTCTCTGTACATTTAAGCCCTTTTAGGTTTTCTCTGCATGTGACCATGAGCCTGCTACATTGTGCATGCCTTACATTGCACTATTTAAACAAGACCATCAGATTGGTTTAGCCAATTTTAAATCACAAAATCACTTTAAGGCAGTTACAGGAATGTAAATATCATCGTGGGCCTCAAATCAGCTTTTCTTTTTTTTTCTACTCCAAATTAATAACATTTATGCAGCATCTTTTCCCAGCGTCTAGACTGTATTTAGTGTGAATAAATACAAAATCAAGTGGTGTGCTTGTTGAGGAATAACAGATAACTGATTGCAGCTTGATAAGCCAGTTTGATTATTTTATTTCACTAAAATATGTTTTGTATCACTTAAAACTTGGTGCCTTTTATTCCATGAATTCGAGGACCTAGTAAATGACACAGAACTGAAATATTTAATTTATGTAAAGTATGGTCAATGTGATATATATATTTGTATATACATCTTCGCTGAATTTCTCAACCACTATAGTGTATTTAAACAAATATTTTTAGTTTTTCTATTAGACATAAGAAAGAAAGCATTCATTCATAACCTTGGGGATAATTTCCCATTAAAATTCTAGTAACTTTTATTCTTAGTTGTATCAAATCTAATGAACCTATGCCTTGAGTTAGAAATGCAAAATTATTAAAAGGTTTGTTCTTTAGTTTAAGAATATTATGGACCTAAATAATTTACATGTGATTGCTTAAGCGGTACATGTATTATACCATAAACTTTTACTAATTGCTGTTCTTGAAAGGACCATTATAGAAGTTATTTTCCTGCCACGTTTTAATTTTAAAATTTGAAAGGAAGATGGGCAGCGCCTGTGGCTCAAGGAGTAGGGTGCCGGCCCCATATATAGCAGGTGGCGGGTTCAAACCCAGCTCTGGCCAAAAAAAAGAAAAAAAAAAATTTGAAAGGAAGAGCATTTGATAAAATAATTGTTTGTGAGTGCATGGTAGATTAGAAGAGAGAAACTCCTTCCCTTGTTTAAACCTTGTTCTTGAGAGTAACAAAATCATTATTTCTTTAAACTATTACTTTATTTTATATTCTCCTAAGATTTAAGACTTGCTATTTTCCTGGACTTTACATCATACTCAGGAACTTTCATTCATAGGTTATGTTCCTGATTAATCCTTCAATAATACACATTGTTTAAAAAGTAATATGAATTAACTAAAGCAATATTTAAAATATAAAAATGAGAGGACAGCAATTTAAAGTTCTAGAAGCATTTTGTGAGCCTTCCACTTCTCCTTCGTTTTAGTCTCCTGTCCTTTTCCACCTGAGATTACTTTTTTTTTCTGCTGGTGGATTTGGGGCATAGTCCCAATATGCAGAAAGAGCTCAGCATTTTACTTTTTCTGTTGTATTTCTAACCTTTCTCCCCCCCCCTTTGAATAACACTTGTCATAGACAACTTCTTTGCTTTCTTGTTCACGCTATGTTAATATTTTTTTAAACCTTGTCTTTTTGGTCTTGGGAAATACTTTCATTCTTTGCCACACATGAGCCTGGGGGATCCCACTTGCCAAACAGTTGTAGAAAAATTAATCTTTTTCTTTACCTGGTAGAATATTAAAGTGTTGTGTTCTAACCCCAGCCAATCACATATAATTTTTCCATGTTTTCCTAGGGTTTTAAATACATCACAGTTTGAATAAGGATATGCTGTAGAACTTATTTTTTAAATGCTCACATTAGACGTTTTGGCAAGTAGTCTTCCAGTAGTCTGCAGGTAGTTTTGTCGAGGTTCCAGGATATTACCAGTACCTTGGCATGTCTCTTAAGCTAATTTCATCATGGGTGAAGTAAAATAAAACTTAACTGTGAAGGTTTAGGGAGAAATACCAATTATTAACATAATTTTATAATTATAAAAATATTCAGGTAAAGCATATTGGTGTTTTTTTTCAGTGTGAGTTATACTGATCTTAGCCAAAGGACCAAGAAGCAGTTCTCAGTGTGAGTTGCAGAATAATAAACTCCTCATCTTTAAATTTTAATAAACATTGGGTGGTGTGGTCATTTACGTTTTAAAATACTTACTTGTTAAAAAGAAATGTGGCAATCTTTTCATTACAATTACTATATAAAACTTATTTTAAAATTTAACAAATAGTTTAAAAAGTAACTTGGTAAAACATGTCTCCAAGTGATTAGGAGTGAATTATCAATTTCCTAACAGAGAGAATTTGCATGTATGTTACAATGCTTATGAGAATATATTGTTCCAGAATTTTTTAAGTTTTTTTTTTTTTTAAATTAGCCTTACAGGTAGGTTTTATAGGCCCGTGCTAGTTCTTCCCAGTTATTAGGTGAAAAATAGACAAGTATTTTAATGTTGTACAATACAGATATTAAGATATATTTGGTTTTACATTTATCAATGTAGATGTGATATCTTCTTGAATTCTAGTTAACAGACTGGAGAGAAATCATCAGTGCATTTTGAGGAATGGAAAAAAAGCTTTAATGTATTCTTAGATTTATTTTTAAAAAATATAAGATGGGGCACAAAAATATATAGGATTGAAAGATCTCTAATAAAATAAGGTTACAGTAATAACTGAGAGTCCATGATTTGAAATTCCTAGGGATCATTTTGTGGTGCTCGTAAATGAATCCACCATTTGTTGTTTGTATACTGTGTTCAAGATACTCTTGTGCATTTTCTCTGATACACTTGCATTTACGTTTTACTTGGCGAGAGACTACAGAGATAACTAGCCGAGTGAGGCAGAATGTGTCAAGGACCAATTACGTGGTATAGAGGAAGGAAGGACAAAGACCAACTATTTTTCTGTCAATTAAATTAGAAACATTAAATATAATAGTAAAATTGCGTGTTAGTCATAGCTAGTGACAGACAGATGATAGCTATAGACTAAATTGCTACCTTTCCTTTTGCAGCATTATAAAATAGCAGCTACCTTGTCTCAAACTGATAGTTATGACATTTAGTTGAAAATGTAAACAAGCTTTATTCATGTCAATCATTAATTAAAGATTAAATACAGCCCCTCAGGAATATGTTTTTTAACAATTCATGTAAAAATGACAGGCATGTTTTGTTGTTGCTAAAGGATTTGAAAATAGGAATTCAGAGACAGGAAGTAGAAAAAAGAGAATATAAATTTATTTATTACCTCTGATCTGTATGCTTAAAAATGATAAAGGTAGTAAATTACATATGTATGTTTTACCTCAATAAAATAATTTAAGGTAAAAAAATAAGAATTCAAAGAACATAAACATTTTATTACTAGCTTTTGATGTTCAAACATTTGATGTTGATAATCATAGATTTCAACTAATTTCCTTTATTTCTTTATTTTGGAATTGATTTTATTGGATTGCCTAATATTTTTAAAACTTTTTTTCGTATACTTTGATATACACTGTACATCGCCATGTTGAAGATTAGTATATCCTCAATTATGTTCACATTAAAATACATCTACCTGTCATATGGCTATTTTCCTTATGATTTTAAGTGAAAAAAGGGATAGAAAAATTTGTTGAGTACATATTCTATCAAATTCCACTGTCTTCTGAATCTGAAGGAACAAGGGATGCAGTAATTGAATTGCTTAAACATTTTTTCCTTACTATTTTCTCCCTTGTAAAATTTGTTTATTTTGGTAAGATTTGTGGGTAAATTTAGGTAAGATTATGAGGAAGAATAACATCAATTATACATATATGGAAGACAAAAACTTGTTACATTAGCTTCCCAACTCATCTGCAGATTCTGATCTGAAGAAATATTAAATAGGTACTTTTACAGTTAAGGTTCAAAGAAAGAAGGTCAGTAAGGATGGGCAAGTCAACATTTTGCAGACATGGTTTTTTCATATTTTACATCCATTTTTATGCTCTGCTTAGAATACATGCTTTTCACTGGGTCTAAAAGAAGCCTAAGAAATCAATGTTCCAAAGTAGAATTTTCTGGGGTGATGGAAGTATTCTGTAATCTGCCCCGTCCAATCTAGTAGACACTAACTACTAGCCTACTTGGGTAGCTGTGGTAACAACTAGCTTTGTTATGTGCTTATTGAGCATTTGAAATGTGGCTAGCATGATGGAGGAATTACATTTTAATTAGTTTAAATAGTCAAAGGCTGGACAGTGCAGTTCCACTGGGTATGGGTATCCAATGCTATAATCAGAGGCTTAAGTATTGTTAAGTATTATTTCATGGTTAGTCTGCAGCAGATGAGTTTATTTTGTAAGCACCAGAGACACTGTTACATTAATTCAAAGGATTAGAGAGAAGTTGATATTTATGAAAAATGATAAAGGCCATCCTCAGTAGCATTCTAATTTTTGTTCTAGAGGTCTAATAATTTTAGTTAACAGACTCTGAGATTGTTCAGAGGAAACTTCAGTTGACAGAATGCAGAGTTACAATGAGTCTCATGGGGAAACTGACATAGGATAATGACATTCCAAATGATTTCATGTGTTTTGTCAGTTTAAATTTGACTAAATATTATTCTAAAAACATTAAAATTTATAGTATTTTAAGTATATGAAAATATAAAATGAATTAAGAATAATAATTTCTTTAGATAATTTTATTAAAAATTGAACAAATAATAAATTTATAATAATACTAAGTATTTACAGTTTTTATCAAATTTAGAAAAGACGGCAATATCAATTGAGAAATTCCTGGTTTCTGAATCATTTTTAAGATTTTCTAAAATGATAGAGCCTTTTTATTCCTCCTTGTGAGACTCACTGTGTAGCCTGGGCTGGTCTGGAGCATCTAGGCCGCAGAACTCTCCCACGGCAGCCTCCCGATCTGCCCAGCAGTGATGGGATCCCTGTTAATGAGAGTATAGTATGGATTGGAAAAGGAAACGAAATCTGTTAAGAGAACATAATGTTTAACCCACACCTTGTATATACAGCGTGTGTCCTTATTTTAGAAGTGTATAGACTTTTTAGAGATAATACTTTAAGTTAATAAATTCTGCTTCTGTCAACATCCCATAGCCATTTGTATTTCACTTGGTTCAGTCAGTTATTCTGGTTTTCTTGTGCTGACTAGTTTGTGATTTTTCTTTTGATTCAAAATTTGGTTGTGTTTGGTAAAAATTCTTTGGTTTTCAAATACATGGAAACTTTATCTTATTGTTTGAGATCCCAGACTAGTAGAAAGGACACTTTTAGAATTATTACAAGGCTGTAAATGAAAACGCATGTATAACTGAAAAATAGGGTTATCTATTTGGAACCAGGTATAGTGCACGTAAATTGAATGTACTCATGGTTCTTTTTGGCTGCTTTCTTTTTCCTTATACTGGAATTTAGTTGGCTTGAGGTGGAATAAAGTCATAGATTAGTCAATTTGCATATACGTTAAATGCTTACCAGATTTGTCAGATTTGAATTAAATTTATAAAGATCAGAAGACTTATGCCCGTCAGTGTAATCTGTATATTTTACAAAGTATCGGCTCTTTCTTAGATTACATTTGAAAAGTATCTTTTTGAAACCAGTTTTCGATATTGACTTCATTCTAGCTGTTGTTTTCTCTTTTCTTCCCTGTAATGTCTCCCCAATCCATGTTTTTTCCTAGCCTTCAAGATGGTCAGCAAGGCCTGCAGTCCACAGCCCAGGTCAAAGTCCAGTCCCGCCCCCCTTCCCAGGCTGCAGTGCTCAGTGCTAGTGCCTCCTTGCTGGTGAGAAATGGGAGTGTCCACTTAGAAGCATCACATGACAATGCATCTGCTGTAGGCGGTAGCAGTTTGCACGATGAACTTGGTATGCAGGCCTCCTTGGTGATACAAAACTTTAATGCAGCAGATAATGGGTAACAATGATTGCAATTTTTTTCTTGAGATAGCTTCATTTGGAACTATACAATAGGAGCACTTTTTATACAGGATTTGTCTGTTGTGTCAGGAAAATTTGACTTGTGCTTTTTTCTTTTCTGTTTCTCTCTACTCTTCTACATTTCCTTTATGTCCATCATTAATAGGTATTTGAGTGTCTTCTTAAAATGACTTGGGCAATTTTCCTAGGCATTTGTACCATCTGGGAAAATGTTGATTTTTTTTTTTTAAATGATTTAACTACACCTGAATTTCTTGAATTCTTTGAATGTGCTATAGAAAAGGGGAAAATGCTTTCTAATTATCTGTTACTAAAGAATCTTTTCATGTGTTTTTTATAATATGTCTATCACTTGTTGGAGGAGATGTGATAATTCAAAATGCAGTACTCTGAGGACATTATGGCTCTGTATTAGTATAAAGAATAGCTTTGTAAAGTTTATTTCTTTTTATTAATACGTCTATAAATATACGTAGAAATTATTACATAGTATCAGAGGTGTGGTATCATTTAAAACCTCAGTAATACCCTCTCAAATATCTGCCTTTTATATTATTTAAGGATCATACTTTATACTACTTTGGGTTCTATGTCTCTGTACAGTCTAGCTTTCTTGTGTTCATAGTGCTGTTTCATGATTTAATATAATGCAGAAGGCAATTTCATTATTCATATACTCAAACGCATTTATTCATTGTGATTTTATTATCGATGTTATAACTGCTTTTCATTCGTAAAGGTAGAATCTAGTTGATGCCTTAACTTGATGGATATGAGGTATAATATGCCCAAATTAGGCTTAATACAACTTTATATGCTATCTATTCATTGACTCTTTTTCTATTTTGTAAAATTTAGTTATAGAGAGGTATTAATTAATATGCATACATATTGATGAAAGTAACCTTTAGCAAAATCTTACAGAAACTTGAAAATGGTCATCTAAGACATTTATAATATTAGAATATATGGTGGTTTCTAAATAAAATGAGAAGGCAAAAAACAAATTTAATTTTAAATTTAGAGTGCTCTTATTTTTGCTTTTGAACTTATAATTGGAGAGGCAAGAAAATTTTTAAGGAGGTTGCTGGAAAGAATAAGTAGACCCTAATTTAGCTACTCATTTTAGTTGCATGTTATATTTCTCATTGCTTATATATTCAATTATATAATAACTGTATATTGGCATTTCTCTTTGGTTAACCCAAAGTTCCCATAGAGAAAGGATTTATGAATCTGAATATGGAATTATAGTTAATATCACATTGTCCATTGGCTTTACTGTAGTAAATTAGCTAAAATAAAAGGTTTTATTTTGATCTATTATGAGTTTTTAGAATTTTATCAGATCAAGCATAAAATAAAACTGTAGGTGATTTTCCTCTATAAAAAATTTTAGTTTGCTCAAAAAATTTGCTAAGCAAACTATAATTATAAAGCCCCTATCTAATGCCACCTGCAAATCATTGAAATATTTATGTGTCAACTGTCCTGAAGATTCTGAGTGACTTTGCTGTTTGCAGATGAATATTTGGCATATTATCTTGTAATTTTGATTTTTATCTTTTGTATTAACTACTTTCTGGTAACTAGTGTTTGAGCTATGGTAACTGAATGCTGCCAAATTGAATACTCAGTTAACAATTACCACAAAACAGTCAATGGAAAGTATATACCTGTTGCATAGCCCATAAAGTTGGCCAAAAAAAGATTCTGAAAATGAGCTGCAGCTGAACGTAAAGAGATTGATAGAGAAGCTAGAGTAGTTTATTGTGTACTTTATTTATGTAATTTTAATTAGCTGTAGTAAGAAAATGTGTGAATGAATGTGTGTACTATCTACTCAAATATGTTAAACTTAGCTATGATATTCCCTAAAAGTATGGAATTATATCGGTTTGCTTCCTTTTGAATTTAGCTTCTTCTGTTAAAATTTTTTAACCAATTTTTACGTGTGAAGATGTACACATGTATAATGCATTTATATAAAACACTATGTGTACGTATATACACACCATTCATCTATTCACCTATACATATGTACATATATAAACACCCAAATGTACATGTATACTCATAATGTGTATGTTTGAGTGTATATGATTTGTATATGTACATGTTTACATATTTACATTCATGCCTTTTTGGATTAAAGGAAACTCAACCAGTCATTATTTAAATCCAAGCCTAGATAGTTTTACTAAACTGTGTTTTCTACATCCTTATTTTATGGTATCTGATAAATAACCACATCCATTTCCTATACTAAATCCTGAGAATCCTTATTTCTGTGTTGTAGGGTTTTTTTTTTTTTTTTTAAGAAGGAGTTTTACTATGTCACTCTCTGTAGAGTGCGGTGATATCACAGCTCACAGCAACCTCAAACTCTTGGGCTTAAGCAATTCTCTTGCCTCAGCCTCCCAAGTAGCTGGGACTACAGGCACCCAGCACAATGCCTGGCTGTTTTTTTGTTGTAGTTGTCATTGTTTTAGCAGGCCTAGGCCGGGTTTGAACCCACCAGCTTCAGTGCATGTGGCTGGCACCCTAACCATTGAGCTACAGGTGCCGAGCCATTTTGTGTTGTTTTCACTGGCATTTTAGGATTACTAGGTTAACATTAGATATCATGGAGATTCATTAAACATAGTATAAGGGTTTTATTAGTAGCTTATTCAGCAGAGGATAAAGTACAGTGTTTGCATCATGTATCCAGCAGTCATAATTGTTCATCATAATAAACTTTAGAAATGAAGTCTAAGTCACATAATTTAAAAGGAAAAGCTTAGTTTCATTTCTTATTTATAGTTTTCATTCCGATGTAAATCTATTTTTTAAAAAATTCAAATGACATAAATGATGAATGAGCTTTGAAGTTAACATCTTTGAAAAGGAAATTTCTATCAGAAAGATCAGTCTTCTTAGACTTGATATTTGCTGTTGATTTTATACTCTTTTCTGTGTTACACCTTAATAATACTAAATAAAACAAGCTGTTTTAGTGCCCAGATTAAGTCACACAAGAGACTCTGAATTCAAGTAGTCTTAAAGTTCTGTTTTGTATTTGCTAAAGTTTTCTATAAAATTTGGCAGTTAATTCTCAGTTTTTATATTAATCCTAGCTTTCTCTTATAAATTAAGACCAAAAAAAGATACAATGATGAAATATGCTTTTATAGTTGATAGTTACACTCTAAATGTGGCACATATCTCAGAGGAAATGTAGATAAGATCATAGAAACAGGGAAACTGGACTGTGTTTTTTTCTGTGTATGAAATTAGTGGTGGTCAGTGGTGAAGTTAAATTTGAAAAAGTATATATATAATTATTATTTACTTTATGTTTATGTGAAAAACCAAAAGGTTGCTGCTACTGTAATACACACAAGAAATGAGGACTAGAGAGTTTATCAAGACGTAATTATAAAAGACAAATATTGTCTACATGGGTACTGTTTCTCTAAGACTTAATTTGATTACTGTATTAGTGGTTTAAAACGTGATGGCTTAAATTGATTTTTCTGAGGTTTTCTTTTATTTCATTACCATGGAAGGATAGATGAAGGAGGTATTTTTGAGATACTGTGCTTTACTACAGAGCTTATTAACGTGAAGATGTGGTCAGCTCTAGGAGAAGACAGGAAGGAAACCTGTGAGCAGTTTATAGCAGCTGTGCATTTAAAAGCAGAAATATAATTTGGTGGCTTTAAAATTTTTACTGTACAAAAGAGGCTCAGATGACCTATAATACTTTTGGTGATTTGTATTAGTGTTAGTCTTGATGTTTAAATGTGCATATATGTTACTCTATGACATTTTGCTGTAAGTCTTTTCATTGTTGCTACAAATACAGAGTCAGGACTATAAGGAACTTTGGACTTTATACTTCAGTTCCCTCTGTTATGGTAGATTATTTTCATTCATCTGAACAAAAAAGGTTATATTCTTTTGTCTTGTACTTTATTATTTTTTAGTATAAAAAGAACACTAAATTCTGTTTTTTGATCCTTTTTGGGATGAGGGGCAACAAAGTATATGTAAATGAAAGTAAAATGTTTATTTTTAATAAAACAAAAAAATACTTCATTATATCTAGAAGGAAGAATTGTTGAGTGGTTTGGGGGATATATTCTACTTATACTTCTTTTTGATAAAATTAGAATGTGCTTTCCCCATCCTTATAAGAGAAGTACATGTTTACAAATACTGGAAAATACAATGAAGAAAATTAAGTCATCTGTAATCTCATCAGTCAGAAATCAACTATTAATATTTTGTAATTTATCCCTTCCATTCTTTTTCTTTTCTTTTCTTTCTTTCTTTCTTTTTTTTTTTTTTGTAGAGACAAAGTCTCACTTTATCGCCCTCGGTAGAGTGCTGTGGCGTCACAGCTCACAGCAACCTCCAACTCCTGGACTTAGGCGATTCTCTTGCCTCAACCTCCTAATCCCTTCCATTCTTTAATACACACATAATTATATGTATTGTGTGACTTTTGTGCTATGTATGAGCTTTGTATCTTGCTTTTCTCAGCATGTCTGAATATTTACATGTTTTTGCTGTTCTTTAACATGTTTTTAAGGGGTTGTATAGTATTTTGTTGCTGAAACGTAATGAAAAGAGCTTTAGTATAGTGGGCTCATGAGACACTTTATGGCTTCCAGTCCATGCTCTGCCACTTACTAGCTATGTAATCTTGGGCAAGGTGTTCTTTCTTCTTGTGCCTCAGTTCTCTCATTTATCAAAGGGGCATTATTATTGGGCATTATTATTGGGCATTATTATTATTATTATTTATCAAAGGGGCAAATATAAACCTATATAACCTTTCATAGGTTTATTGTGAGGATTATAGCTATTAAAATAGGCAAAACAATTAGAACAGGGCTTAACAGCAATTAGAATGGTTATGTTTATTATATAAATAATCATTGCTATAATTGTTATTATTGATAAAGTATTATTATATCATGATTTCTTTAACTAGTTAACTAACCCCATTGTTAGCCCTCAAGCTGGTTTCAGGTATTTCCTATTGTAGTAAACACTGTGCTGAACATCCTTTATGTAAGCATCTGTGTACAGCTGTGATTATTAACTTAGGATAAATATGTTAAAGTGGAATTATCCCTCCAAGGGTAAATATATTATTGGAGCTTTGATGTATGCTGTTAACTGCTTTCTGGAAAGCTCATAGCAGTTTATACTTTATCTGTGAGGGTTTGGGAGTGTGTGTTTATCTCTATAAATATTACAAGTTAAAAATAAATCTAGGTAAGTTTTATTTACCCTAACCTTCCTCTCTTGGATAATTCTCAGAAGTTTATCATTGTTACTATGAAAAGACTACATAGAATATTATTTCAAACAGTCTTTGGATACCTGAACTGCTCTAGGAATTTTACCAAAATTTATAGGGACCAGTTAAGATATTTAATTTGTCTCTGGCTAGTATGTTGTGAAGAATTCACTAAAACACTAGACTAGATTATCTGCCTCCGAATATTAAACATTCTTTTTTTTTTTTTTTTGAGACAAAGTCTCAAGCTGTCACCCTTGGTAGAGTGCCATGACGTCACAGTTCATAGCAACCTCTAACTCTTGGGCTCAGGCGATTTTCTTCCATCAGCCTCCCGAGTAGCTGGGACTACAGGTGTCCGCCACAACACCGACTATTTTTTTGTTGCAGTTATCGTGGTTTAGCTGGCCTGGGGTTGGGTTCAAACCCGCCAACCTTGGTGCGTGTGGCTGGCGCTGTAACCACAGTGCTATGGGCCCCAAGCCACATTAAACATTCTTAAGATTTTAAATTAAAGTCAATTAATATATGCACTAGTTAGAATATAGGTTAGATTCTTCAAAGGAGAGAACCCTCAAATTAATGGCTGAAATAAAAGAGAAGATTACTCTCACAACAGTTTAATGGGAGCCATTTCTGGCAGATGGATTGACTTGTCATATCTGGCTTCCCTGCCTCGTCCAAAGTGACTGACTCAAGGACATACAGACTTTCTCTTTCTGACTTGTGACTTGGGCCTTTCACTTTCTCTTGGCTATACACAGTTTTATGGCAATTTCTAGTTGCACACAACACTGGGAAATGTCTCTAGGTGGACAGAAGTCCAGCAAAAATTCAGTGAGAGGCAGGGCCTATTATTAAAAGGAAAAGGGAGCACATGGTTGTGAATCATCAGTTGGCAAAATAAGTAAGGATTTCAAATCAAGGTGAAGATCAGTGACCTACTAGAAAGGTTGGAAATTCAAAAAAAGGAATGCAGGTAGTCTGCAGTCATGGGCCAAAAGCTCAACATTGCTCATAATTTTTAAAATTGCAAATTAAAAACAAGATTGAGATTGTTTATCATCACTTGAAAGTGTAGTGGTATTGGAAAGGGTCTGGAAATAGATAACTGAAAGATTTTTGTAGGGCAATTAAAATTATAGACCCAAAGTACCCATACCTTTCTTATTTTTTCATTTATCTATTTATCTGGTAATTTAATTATTTAATCTTGCTCTGCTTTGTCCGTATTGAGAATCATATCTTTTTCTTTGAGACAGAGTCTTACTGTGTCTCCCTCGGTAGAGTGCTTGGGGTCACAGCTCACATCAACCTTGAACTCTTGGGCTTAAGCGATTCTCTTGCCTCAGCCTCCCAGGTAGCTGGGACTACAGGTGCCCACCATAATGCCTGGCTGTTTTTTTTTGTTGTTGTTTTTTGTTTTTTGGGGTTTTTTTGTTGTTGTTGTTTAGCAGGCCCGGGCTGGGTTAGAACCCACCATCCCTGTCACATATGACTGGCACCCTACCTACTGAGCTATGGGCACCAAGGCAGAAATCACATATTTTAATCCACCAATTTGCCACACATGCAAAGACATATATACATAGATACTAATTGTACCATTATTTGTAATTTTGAAAAACTGTAAAGAAAAATCTGGGTCCATCACTAGAGAACTGCTTACGGAAATGACAGTACACCAATATAATGCCTGTACCCATTGCCAGGTGTTAGCAGATGTGTACACCTGTGAAATGCCACAGTTCAGATGCAGAACATTTCCATTACTTTCAGTGATTCTTTGTGCCCCACAGTGGTCTATCCCCCCTGTGCGTCTAGCCACAAGCAACCACTGATCTGCTTTCTGTCACTGTGGTTTTCCCTTCTCTAAAAGTTGATACAAATGCAGTCATACAGCTCAGTCTTTTGTGTTCAGTTTTTCATGGAGTGTATAGCTTTTTGAGATTCATTATGTTGTTGCATGTATTAGTGGTTTTTTGTTAGTGGCTGTGCATGAGCTTACTGAATATTGTTTTTCTGTTCACCTGTTGTTGGGTATTTGTGGTGTTTCAAGTTCTTGTCTATTGTAAATAAAAGTTCTAAAGTATCTTTTTGAAAACATTTCCACATTTTTCCCAGTGAGTTTGAGTAGTTCGCATTCTTGGTTTATTTTGGTTTATTCAGTGGTTTATTTTCATTCTGGTTTAAATTTAAATTTTTCTTGTGACTAAGGAGGGTGAGCATTTTTGGATATATCTGTAGGCTATCTATGTATCTTCTTTTGTGAAGTGTGTCCATTTGTAAACTTGGGTAGTGTCTCTATTGAGGTTTAAGAATTCTTTTGATATTTTAACTATAACTCATTAGTCAAATATAATACAAATTACAAACATTTTCTTCTATTTTGTGGCATGCCTTTTATTTACCTGACCAGTCTTAATTTCATCAGTATCAGTGTTACGAATTACTTTACCAAGGTGAAGAAGACTTGTCCCTTTCAAATGAAATCTGAGCAGATGATGAAATCATAGCAGAATGTGAACTTGTACAATACTTTTAGAAAGTTCAGCTGATTTGGGGTCTAGAGAGTGGGAGTGGAGTCTTAACAATGAGTTAAAGCATGTTGTTATAAGTCAGAACTAGAAAACAAGATGGTCATGTCAGTAAAATATATCATTGTATGTATCTCTTTGTTGCTAAGCAATAGAGATACCTGTCTTTCCTTACCAGTCATCTACAGCTCTCTTTTAAACCAATCTCTTTCTTTCTTCTCATACCTACCTTTTCTGTACTATTTTTCTGTTTTAAAAACTCAGCACAGTGTTGCATATTTTAGGAAGAAGCAACTGCCTGGTTTTAAATATTGAAACTTTAAATTTCAAGTAGCATAGTGACTTGCTCTTCTTTGTATCAGGACAATTAAAGAGTTTTTAAGAACCTAAGCTGCTTAGTCTAGGACAGGGTTGGCAAACTGTGGCTTGTGGGCTAAGTCCAGCTTGATGCCTATTTTTATAATGAATGTAAATAAAATAAATATGTGTTTATGTTATATTTTAGCTGTGGCTGCTTTCGTATACAATGATAGAATTAAATTGTTACAAGACTATCTGGCCCACAGAGCCTAAAATATTATTAATGTTACTTGGCCCATCACAAAAAATGTTTACTAATCCCTGATCTAGGGAGAAAAAAGTCCACTAACTTTTAAGCAATATAATGAGTTATTTCTGTCTGGGAGAAAATTTAGAGTCACCAGTCATGTTAGTGAGGGGGAGTGGAGTGTGCTATCTAAGAAATTAAAGCCTATGTTGAAGGCCTTCTTTCTTAATAGTATAATTTATTCATTGAGACAGCAGTGTGAACACACATATCAGCATCAGAAACAAGCATTTTATGTACTACCTACTCGATGAAAATATTTCAGATTGTATATGAAGTCAGCACATTGTGCCCCATGATTGCACTAACGTACACAATTATGATTTAATAAAAATTAAAAAAAAAATAAGTTAGTCATCATATAGTTCTATATGGTCCTCCATTAGTCTTCTAAAATTCATTTTATAAATTTAACTGCCCATATATCTCCCTCTCTTCTTCTTCTTCTTCTTCTTTTTTTTTTTTTTTATTAAATCATAGCTGTGTACGTTAGTGCAATCATGGAGTACAATGTGGTGGTTTCATATACTATCTGAAATATTTTCATCAAACTGTTTAACATAGTCTTCATGGCATTTTCTTAGTTATTGTATGAAGATGTCTGTATTCTGCATTTAATAAGTTTCACCTGTACCCTTGTGAGATGCACCATAGGTGTGGCCCCACAAATTACCCTCTCTCCACCCATTCTCCCCCCTCCCTTCCCCTCCCGTGCCTCTTTCCCCATATTCTTGTGCCATAGTTGGGTTATAGCCTTCACATGAAAGCTATAAATTAGTTTCATAGTAGAGCTGAGTACATTGGATACTTTTTCTTCCATTCTTGAGATACTTTGCTAAGAAGAATATGTTCCAGCTCCTTCCATGTAAACATGAAGGAGGTAAAGTCTCCATCTTTCTTTAAGGCTGCATAATATTCCATGGTATACATGTAACACAATTTATTAATCCATTCGTGGGTCGATGGGCACTTGGGCTTCTTCCATCACTTAGCAATTATGAATTGGGCTGCAATGAACATTCTGGTACAGATGTCTTTGTTATAATGTGATTTTTGGTCTTCCTAGTAAAGGAATTACAGGATCGAATGGCATGTCTTTTTTTAAATCTCTAAGTATTCTCCAAACATCCTTCCAAAAGGAACTTACTAGTTTGCATTCCCACCAGCAATGTAGAAGTGTTCCCTTTTCTCCATATCCACGCCAGCATCTCTGATTTTGGGATTTTGTTACGTGGGCTAGTCTTTACTAGAGTTAGCTGATATCTTAAAATAGTTTTGATTTGCATTTCTCTGATGATTAAGGATGGTGAGCATTTTTTCATGTGTCCGTAGGCCATGTGCCTGTCTTCTTTAGAGAAGTTTCTCTTCAAGTCCTTTGCCTACCCTGAGATGGGATCTCTAAGAAAAGAAATAGCTGAACATGTCAACAAATGGAAAAACATACCATGCTCATGGCTGGGAAGAATCAACATTGTTAAAATGTCCATACTACCCAAAGCAATATACAATTTTAATGCAATTCCTATTAAAGCTCTATAGTCATATTTTAAAGATCTCGAAAAAATAATACTTCATTTTATATGGAATCAGAAAAAACCTCGAATAGCCAAGACATTACTTAGAAAGAAAAACAAAGCAGGAGGAATCACGCTACCAGACCTGAGACTGTACTATAAATCGATAGTGATCAAAAGAGCATGGTACTGGCACAAAAACAGAGAGGTAGATGTTTGGAACAAAACAGAGAACCAAGAGATGAACCCAGCTATTTGATCTTTGACAAGCTAATTAAAAACATTCAGTGGGGAAAAGACTCCCTATTTAACAAATGGTGCTGGGTGAACTGGCTGGCGACCTATAGAAGACTGAAACTGCACCCACACCTTTCACCATTAACTAAGGTAGACTCTCACTGGATTAAAGACTTAAACTTAAGACATGAAACTATCAAAATATTAGAAGAAAGCGCAGGGAAAACTCTTGAAGGAATTGGCCTGGGTGAATTTTTTATGAGGAGGACTCCCCAGGCAATTGAAGCAGTATCAAAAATACACTACTGGGACCTGATCAGATTAAAAAGCTTCTGCACAACCAAGAACACAGTAAGCATAGCAAGCAGACAGCCCTCAGAATGGGAGAAAATATTTGCAGGTTATGCCTCCGACAAAGGTTTAATAACCAGAATCCACAGAGACCTCTCTTCTTGTAGTCCCTCCCTGCCCTAAGAATAATACTAGAAAAATGAGAAGTCAGTTTAGACAGTGTTACCGGGATTCAGCTTGGAGAACTCAGAAT